>BHFT01028479.1:0-64444 GCA_004320025.1 Laticauda laticaudata
ATAGATCCATAGGGTTGGAAGGACCTTGGATATCTTCTAGTCCAAACCACTGCCCAGGCAGGAGTCTTCATACCATCTTGGACAAATGATTGTCAATTTTTTCCTTAAATTTCCAGCAATGGAGTACCTACAACTCTAGGAGGTAAACTGTTCCATAGCTTAATAGTTGTGAACATAGGCTGTTCTACCTTTGTCTTTGCTGTTCTTCAGTTCCTTTAATCTCATTTTTGCTGGACATCATGTTTAGTTTGCCACATGCTTGTTGAACCTACTTTGCTAGAAAATTGTGACAGGCACCTTACTGTCCAAATTCTGTTAGCCATCAATTATTGGATCCCTCCCCTGGAGTCACCAAGGGAGCCTTCTTGCTCTTGAACCAGACTAATTTCACTCAGCTATGATTCTGATCCCACATCTAACCTGAGGCAGTGTGGTGGCTCAGTTAAGTTGCGCTGGTCTTGTCATCTGAAAATCCAGCAGCTTAGGTTCAAGACCCAAATGTCATATGATGGTGTGAGCTCCCGACCATCTAGCAGTTTGAAAGCATGTCAGCTCCTGCCATCTAGCAGTTTGAAAGCATGTAAATACAAGTAGATAAATAGGTACCACTTCAGTGGGAAGGTAAAAGCTCTCCCGTGATGTCATGCTGGCCACATGACCATGGAAATGTCTTCAGACAGCAGTGGCTCAATGGTGTTGAAATGGAGATAAGCAGCGCCCCCTTGAGTCATCAACAACTAGTGGAACAAAACCGACAGGGTCCCCTTTTATATCTAACCTAATGAACTAGTGGTGGGATTCAACTATTTTTTACTGGTTCTGTGGGTGTGGCTTGGTGGGCATGGTAGGGGAAGGATACTGTAAAATCTCCAATCAGCGGTGGGATTTGCCGGTTCTCTGAACTCCTCAAAATTTCCGCTACCGGTTCTCCAGAACTGGTCAGAACTTGCTGAATGCAACCCTGTAATGAACCTAGAACATATACATGTACTTAAATTACAGGGTTTTCTGGTTGCAGTGAGTGCCAGACATCTTATGGCACTGGAATATTCATTTGGTGTGGTGCTTCTTTATTTCCCTCCACGCAGCTGTTTCTCCACTGGTAAAAATAGGTTGCTGCTAAATTTGCTTTGGCACCTGCTGCTTCACAAAATGGAGGAACATAGAAGGTGGGGAAGGGGCTTGCAGAAGAGTTTAATAATAATATTTTTGATTACAGTCACAGACTGGATGCAGAAGACTTTTATATGTACGCAGAAGAGTTTTAAAAATGCTGGCAGGTGGGATAAGGGCATTTCCTTGGTGCTGAGTGGTAGTGCTATCTGGTCCTACTTGGGTTGAGAAGAAACAATTCTGCCATGACATGTGATGTTCAATCACAATTGTGCCCCACATTTTTGTTGCTAAGTGAAAAACATTTGTTATGTTACGGCCATTTGTGCCACAGTTGTTAAGTTAATCACTGCAGTTGTTAACTTAATCGTAGTTATAGTAGTCTTCCATGACTGAGAAATGTGCTAGATTGAATAATAGCAAAATAGTACGTTTTTGTACTGTGCTATTTTTTAGACTGTTTCCAATCAAGTTCTGGGGAGTTTAAATATGAATATCTTAGGATTCAATAATTGCTTAGGACAACACTAGCAACTGTTATGGAGTTATTTGTCAGGCTAATTTAAATTAACAAAAGCAACAACAAAAATACATTTTTTTCCTATTGCTTCTTCATTCCTTCATAGTTCTGTGAGACTGTCATAACTCCCCCAAATTCAAAAGCAGATCAAATTCAGAGATTAGGGTGTTTTTTTTTTTATTTGTAAGGTACTGCAGGATGTATATTTTAATTGCATTTACTGGATAGTTCAGTGTGAAAAAATGTAATCCTGGCATCCCAAAAGTCAATTGCAGAGCAATGTTTGAAACAGAGAGAACAATAAATCTATGCCAAGCAAAAGAAATATTTTTTTAAAAATTGGAAAAATAAGAACAGAGTTGGTGAAGCCATTTAATGATGTAAAACTAGATTAGTAGTGATGTGTGTGAATCCCATCTGTGGTACAGATAGTTCTCGGCTTCCAACAGTTGATTTAGTGACTGTTCAAAGTTACAACAGCCCTGAAGAAAATGACTTATGACTATTTTTCACACTTAACACTGTCTAGTATCCCCATGGTCACATGATCAAAATCCAGATGCTTGGCAACTGATTCATATTTATGACGGTTGCCGTGTCCTAGAGTCACGTGATTTTGTGACTTTCTGACAAGTAAAGTCAACAGGTTCACTTCACAACAATGTTCTTAATGTAACACATGCAGTGGTTCATTTAGCAACAGTGGAACAGGGGTCGACTTGGGAGTAAGGGCACAGGTGGATGGTGAACGGCCCTTCCCATAGGGAATGAAGAGGAGCAAAGGGGAATGGAGTTTGCAGGAGACAATTAGTTCGTTTAATTAGTGTGAAGATTTGTTCCTGACTTCTTGCCAAGTATTGCCTGTACAGTATGACATTTGGAAGATATCAGCCTGGCAACTCTCCAAGCCTGATAAAAAAATGGTCTGTAGTTATGAAATCTCATGAAAGGCTGTTTGCCAGGAATTTGCTGGAGAGGAATTCACTTTAACCTAAATAAAAGGGTTTTTGTTGGGATGAGGAGTCTGCTTCGTGATCTTGGGAAGCCTAGGTCAGAACAAGTACCTTGTTCTGAGAGGGCCAGTGAAACACATTGTCTCTTTTCAGCAAGATTTAATAATGATGCCCTTCATGGCCTGTGTATGACTTTCTATGACTTTAACAGGCATTGTTTCCTTTCTGGTTGTAATGCTTTCTAAATTTCTAACCACGATTCTTGAACAAGTGTATTTGAGTAAATTGGCAGTGAGACATCCAAAATAGAATTTATTGATGTCAAGACTGGGTTCTTCTTCACCAGGCACAGCTTTGCAGCTTTTGAAGCCTTCTGAAGTTTGTTCTTTTCCAGATTTTCCTGCTCTCTTCAGCAAGACAACTGCTAATCTTTTTTTTTTTAAGTTTTTTTAACTTGAATCTTCTGTTAAACAGTGTGTCATCTGGGTACAAATGTCTCTGTACTGTTACAATCAAAATTTACAGTATTCGTCACATTGATAATAATTCTCTAATATAATCATAAAATAACAATAGTAATAAAAAGGAAAAGGAAAATAAAAAGGTTTGGTTCATTGACATTGCAACACCTGGTGATGCACGAATTGAAGACCGCAGCAAGAAAAAATCACAAAGTAGCGGGACTTACAAACTGAAATTGGGCGACTTTGGAAAAAGAAATTGTGTATTATCCCAATTGTAATTGGAGCCCTTGGAGCAATACTTAAAGGGCTGCCTCGCTATTTGGAAATCCTGAATTTATCAGACTTGAATGATTCTACAAAAAGAACCACCCTACTCAGAACAGCTTATATCCTCCGATGCTGCCTGAACAGTTCCTAGGTCCTTGGCTAGGACTCGAACTGTTGAGCTATCAACCAGCCCCAAAGGCTGTGAATCTCACTAAAGAATAAATAATAATTATAATGATAATGATAATAATCGGCATTAAGACTCTATTGATTTCTCCCTCTTAATATCTTCCAATGAAAATATAATATAAGAATAGATATAATAATCTTAACAATTGTATTAATAGTAATCATCATATTGTTTACATCTTTATTTCACTAATCTCCATTTATTTCTCACTTCTGTTTTTATTCTCCAATCATCCATAAAATAGTTCCCATGTCATATAATATTCAGTTTGTTCTTTCTCCTTTATAGCAAGTGTTATTCTATTCACTTCTGCACATTCTAATATTTTCTAATCACATGCTCACCTGTAGGGATCTTGTTACTTTTCCAATTTTGTGCAAATGGCCTCCTCATAGAGTGGTTTTTAGTTGTCATTTTGACAGAAGTATGGGACGGGCCCTTTGAGTTTATTGGTGCCTTTTAAGGAAGGACGTTAGCTATCAAACTGTCACAAGTCTACAAGTAATCTCCCCACATTATCAATTGCATTGTTTGAAAGATAAACTATTTCCTGGACATGCGTGGGCCATGTCTGCATCTTGTAAGAAAAGATAGACTTTTAGCACTTTCTCTTTCTTGTCCAACTGGAATCTCCACATGCAAGTTAACAAGTGTTTAGAAAATGCTTCCTCTGTACAGCTCTTTCTTTCTTTACACAATGCTTTGACTGTGTTCAAAAATAGTTTCGGGCAAGTGTGTCAACCTACGCTGGACTCTGTTGGTTGTTTCTGATGCTGAGGTCAAAAGTTGTCTCCTCACTTCCCCACTTCTTTGAGAGTCCAGATTTTTTTCTGGTCATCTTACAGATCAGGACATGATTCATTTGGGATTAGTGTCCCGGAAAGAGGTAACACAATGAAAAATGGAATAGGGTAATTGATGGATATTTCCTAGAGTAAACCAACCCAAGTCCAAAAATGATAGGGAATTTCTAGGAGCCTGGCACTCTGACAAGTCACCTGAACACACAGACATCTATAGACTAGGCAAGAGAGATTTTTTTTCAAGAGGCAACCAGGCTTTCTGGTTTTTCTTTGAAGATGTTTCGTGAGCTGAAGAAGCTTCTTGGATGAGAAGCAAAACGTCTTCAAAGAAAAGTCCAGTTGCCTCTTACAAAAGCACTTTTGGGCCAGCTGTGACCTGAATGACTGAGAATCTCCATAGATATGCAAAAGAGACTACCACCCAACCCAAAAAGGAACAAAAAAAGTCTCCAGCACCAGCCATCAGCCCCCAGATCAGCATAGATCAACTCCAAGGTTAACATCAGACCAACAATCAGGTAAACAACACCCCAGTCAAGAAGGTGCCAAAGAAGCCAACAGTAAACAGCCCATTCAAAGAATCTCTAAGACCAAACCCACCAACATGGAAAGACACCAGAATATAAACTGATAGCAAGCCCCACTCCTTACTAGCACTGATGATGTTACCTAGTTAGGTCATGAAACGTCTGCAAGAAAACAAGCAAACTCAGAGACCTTTTTCATCTCGAAATTCAATATTTTCTTCATGTGATGATATCTTAAAAGGAGGTATATTACTGGCTATAATAAATGGTTCATGACGTCTTCAAAGAGTGCAGAAAAGAGCAATAAAGATGATTAGGGGAGTGGAGGCTAAAATATACAAAGAACAATTGAGGGAATCAGGAATGTCTAGTATGAAGAGGAGGATTAGGGGTAATGTAAGGGCAATCTTCTAGTATCTGTGGGCTGACACAGAGAAGAAGGGGTCAACCTATTCTCCAAAGAGGGCAAGACAAGAAGTAATGGATGAAAAAATCATTAAAGAGAGACCCAACCTAGAACTCAGGAGAACTTTCCCGTCAGTGAGAACAACTGATCAATGGAACAGCTTGAATCCCAAAAGGGTGGTTGCTTCATCCCTGGAGGTTTTGAAGAAGAGATACTCACCATTTATCTGGAATAGTATAGGGTCTACTGCTTGAGCAGGGGGTTGGACTAGAAGACCTCAAGGTCCCTTCCAACCCTGTTATGTTAAGTTCTAGGTTCGGCATGACTCATGGTGATTTCATATTCACATCCTGGTAGGTTTATTGGGAATAACATGTTATTATTAGTCTACTATACAGTCTTTGGATTTTCCCATGCAAATTACTAACCTGCTTAGCTTCCTACCCCAGAAAATTTGGTCAGGCATATACTGCCCCCTGCTGAGGTAATGGAATAAGATGGAGGTATAAAATGGAATAAAATCCAGTCTTTTTTTTTCTTTTCTTAAAATGTCTGATGTGATAAAATCTGTTTTGCTTGTAGCTCAATTAAAACCACAGAAAATATATCATGAATAGTTTAATGAACAGAGAAACTCCTCTTGGGTGACAGTCCTTCTGCCAAAATCATCAAATGTGTGAGTTGCTGTCCCAGCCCCAATCTTTCTCCTGGCATCACTTCTACTTGGAAAAAGTGAATATCTGAACTGAATGATTGGTTCAGAGTAGCTTATGAAGCCTATCTGAGTTCAAGTGGTCTCATCTGCTGACAAAACTGTGCAAGGATAAGTGAAGTCAACAGTAGCTTTTTAATATTCATTTATATGTTGAGCATGTATTAAATAACAGTTATAAATATAAACATGATTATGAATACATGAAATGGATATGAATAAAAGGGGAACATTAGAACAGGGACGGTAAGCATGTTGGTGCACTTATGCACGCCCCCTATAGACCTCTTAGGAAAGGGGTGAGGTCAACAGTAGACAATCTGAGGTTAAAGTTTTTGGGGTTTGGGGAAGAAACCACAGAGTCAGGTAGTGCATTCCAGGCATTGACCACTCTGTTGCTGAAGTCATATTTCCTGCAATCGAATTTGGTGTGGTTTACCTTGAGTTTGTATCTATTGTGTTCTCATGTATTGTTGTGGTTGAAGCTGAAGTAGTCATTGACAGTAAGGACACTGCAATGTATGATTTTATATACTATACTTAGATCAGACCGGCATCATCATAATTCTAAATTCTCTAAGCCTAAAATTTTAAGTCTGGCGGCATAAAGTATTCTGTTATGAGTAGAGGACACTTCTCGTGAAATATCTCTGGACTCTCTTGATTGTATTAATGGTAAGCCACGAATTGTAGGTTAAAATTCTTAGAAATCTAAAATGAGAGCTTGGAGAGAGAACCCTGGAGACATCTTTCCATTTATCTGTTGCATCTTCCATGTTCTGGCCTTCAGAACGCACAACCTTTGAGGAACTCCTGTTGATTTCCTGTGAGGGCCCTGTCTCCTTCAAAAGCCTTGAATGAGGATTTTTTTGGGTCAGTCTTTCTTCAAAACAGAGCTGTGATGTCAGTTGAGAGCAAGCCTATGGATTCTTCAGAAGGCCTAGCCTCAATTTATGTCAGGTACAAAGGGCATCTATGCAAAAATAGATCTTACCAAGTTCAGTGGGATTGACTGCCAGATCTTAGTTGGCTTTAAATAGTTATTTTAAGTTTGAACACATTCAAGTGAAACTTCCATAAGATGATCTCTATTTGGATAGCTGAGCCCCAATTATATTTAAATGAGCTCTTCTAGTAGAATGCCAAAGCTCTGAATGGACTATTACAAGATACGGGATTGAGAAAGACAAAATGAACAGTATATTGAGAAATATACTTGTCTCTTCATCTTTATTTTCTGTCTATAGAAATATAACCAAGAGGGCTAGAAAGTTGATGATGAATATTAGAATGAAAACAGTAAATACCAATGTGTTATTTCTAGAGCCACTTGTATATTCTATCTATCTATCTATCTATCTATCTATCTATCTATCTATCTATCTATCTATCTATCTATCCATCCATCCATCTATCCATCCATTCATCTATCATCTACCCATCCATCCATCCATCATCCTCCATCCATCATCCTCCATCCATCAACCATCTATCCATCATTGTTTTGTCTCTGTTTCTCTGTCTGTCTCTCTGTGGAACTTATAGGTTGCCCATCTCACTCATATAGATTTCAATGATTCATTATTAAAGTCATAATATTATTAAAGCAGAAATATAGCAAATGAATCGCTTTCTGTCATAGTATGTTGTTTCCACTAGACTGTGTTATTTCTCTGTGTCATATAATATATGTGGGTATATGCATAATTTTGTATTTATTTATTTATTTTGCCATGTCTATGCAGAGTACATTGGAGGTGGGGACCCTTTGAGAGCTGTATGCAGCAAAATTTCATTTTAATTTACATTCAAAGTGACAATAATTTTATCTTTCTGTCTGTCTGTCTGACTATCAATCTATTATCTACTTTTCTTTCTTTCTTTCTTTCTTTCTTTCTTTCTTTCTTTCTCTCTTTCTTTCTTAGAGGGAGGCATCTGCTAATTTTAGCAATTTGCTGTTAAAAAGGACACATTTGACAAACTTAGAAAAAAAAGATCATACAGCTCCATGCAGCATCAAAATTAAAAAAAAATCAATAACTCCTGAATGGCTCGATTTGGGTGGGTTTTCACCAACTGTGGAAAATAAAAGATATTTCGAATTAGAAATGTTTCATGCTAGATCAAGGTCACGTTGACATGTTCTGACATACTTTTGTTCCAAGCTCTGAACATTTCCAGGAAGGTCAAAAAGCAAGCCAACCCATTTCCAACTCAAAACAACAGCCGGTGAGCTTGGAAAGTTAGTTTGCAAGTATTAAACATTTTGCATCCCTTCTTTTTTTTTTTCTGGTCTTACACTTTTGCCATCCTTATGAAAAAACTTTGTTATTTTGCAGTGCACAGAAACAAGGGCACCAAAATAATCCTTTCCACTGGTGTTCTACCTATTTTTGCCAAGAGATGCCTGTCTTTTTAAAATTATTATGATTGAAAGAACAGTATACAGTTTCTCTTGCCCGTTTTATTCTAAAATCTCT
Organism: Laticauda laticaudata; assembly: GCA_004320025.1. NCBI lineage: Eukaryota > Metazoa > Chordata > Lepidosauria > Squamata > Elapidae > Laticauda > Laticauda laticaudata. The sequence continues at coordinate 8,436 of BHFT01028479.1, forward strand.
CACCTGCTCCTGCAATTCATATCTACTGAAATTAAATCTATCAGTCTGCTGCATTTTTAAGGCAACCCTTCTGGCCCTAGATTTTCCAACAGCTGGCAGCACAAACTGAATATAAATTTCCCATTGTTCAAACATTATATTAACAAGCACAACTTTCTTCTTACCTTGAAATCATATGGTATCAAATGTATCATTTTCATTCATCTTCTTTTTCCAAATTCAGTTTCAACATCAATTACATGATGAATAGAGTAAAGAATGAGGAATAAAATAAGAGAAAATAATGTAGAATGGAATAGAATAGAGTAAATAGAATAGAATAGAATAGAATAGAATAGAATAGCAGAGTTGGAAGGGAACTTAGAGGTCTTCTAGTCCAATCCCCTGCTCAGGCAGGAAACCCTATACCATTTCACACAAATAGCTATCCAATCTCTTCTTAAAAACTTCCAGTGTTGGAAGTTGGAAATCTGAGTGAATTTCCTGTCCTGAGTTCAAAGATTCAGCATTTGAAGGGTGAGAAATACTAGATGTGATTGGCAGCAATTTCATTTGTGCTGCTCCGGTTCAGGAATGAGCAAATACAGATGTGCTATTGCCTAACGTCTTAAAATGTCAACTGCACCCAAGAGACTCCCAATGGATTAAATTCACAGAAATGATTTCCTGGGTTTAACAGAGCAGAGAGAATCTCTCAGGTAGATCCTCAAAAATACGGACTTCCAAATCTTTTTAAATTGGTCATCTTTTACCAAGACAGCTGCATTCGCTGTGACTCTTGGCTAAGGAAAGGGAGACCTCACATATAATGTTACATCCTGGGAATGAGGAAATGTTTTTGGCGATGGCCACAATAGTCCTTATAAATCAGTGGTTCTCCAATTTTTCCTCCTCCACCTCCCTTCCTAATTCTCTCTCTCTCTCCCTCTCTCTCTCTCTCTCTCTCTCTCATGTATGCCTTTGAGTTTGAGTTTTCTTGACTAATCCAGTCTCCTCATCATCCTGGTTGCTCTTCTTTGCACTCTTTCTAGAGTCTCAACATCTTTTTATAGTGGGGTGACCAAAACTGGATGCAGTACTCTAGATGTGGTCTTACTAAGGCTTTATAAAGTGGTATTAGTACCTCCCTTGATCATGACTGTATCCCTCTGTTAATTCAGTTGAAGATTATATTGGCTTTTTTGGCTACTGCCGCACACTGCTGGCTCATATTTAACTGGTTGTCCACGAAGACTCCAAGATCTCTCTCATAGTTACTGCTATTGAGCCTGGTTTCACCTAATCTATTTGTGTACTTTTGGTTTTTCTTGCCTAAGTGTAGGACTTTACTTTTCTCTACATTGAATTTAATTTTGTTAGATATGGCCCAGGGTTCAGGTCTGTCAAGATCCATCTGGTCTAGTGAGTTGGCTATTCCTGCCAGTTTAATATCACCCACAAATTTTGATAAGTTAGCCAACCATATTTAACACACTGTTCAATATCCTTTATTATATCCCCTTCTATAGACATCCATTGGCCAAATTTATATGTAGGGGTCTACTATATTTAGTTCTTCTCCAGATATATAAAAAAATTCTTTATTTGGTGAATTTATTAAACACAAACCTGGTTCTTTTTCAGGTTTATTTTTAAACCAAATGGTTCTTCAACTTTGTACAGCTGTTGCATGTGTCTTTGTAGCTCTTCTGAATGATGATAGAAACATGAAATGGTTGGGGTTTTTTTTCCCTATAACCACTTGGGGTTTTCCTGCCAGGCTTGCAACTCTGCCTTAAGTACTGTTCTTTGATCTACGAAAGGCATCCAATAAATATTATCAGCTTGTTGGCATTAATGGGATGAGTCCGCCTACATTGGAGAGGCTGAGATCACTCAAGTAGAGGGTGTTGAGAGTGAGAGAGAGCCTGCTGGGGATTGCTTAATAAATAATGCCCAAATTTGGAAGAATGCAAACCTGACTATATCTCCATCTCCGGGGTCTGATGTGCCCATGATCCACCATCCTGTTTGAATAAAGTTAGATTCGTTCATGACGAGGCTTTCTCTCCTATGTTAGACTCTTTGATTTGAGCTAGGGCAGGGGTCAGCAGCCAGAGGCTCTGGAGCTGCATGTGGCTTTTTCATCGCTCTGCTGCAGCTCCCTATCACTCAAAATATGTGTCAATGTGTTAACACGTGAGTTTTTTGACCAACCATGGATTAAATCCAAGAAAAGAAAAGTTTCAGAAGAAAACAGAATGTTTAATTCAACTACATAGGCTAGTTTTGTGGCCACTCAGGAAAAAGCCAGGCATGGGAAGGGTTTTTGTGGCTCCCGGTGTTTTCTGTGGGAAACAGTTCCAAATGCAGCGATAGGATTCAAAAAATTTTCCTACCGGTTCTGTGGGCATGGCTTTGTGGGCATGGCAGGGAAAGATTACTGCAAAATCCCCATTCCCTCCCCACCCTAGTAACCTGCTTTCCAGCTCTGTTCTCCTGTGCAGAGCAACCAAAGGAGACCCGGCCGATCAGCTGGGACTCAATGGGAGGCAGAGAATAGATGAGGGCGGGGCCAGTCAGAAGTGGTACTTGCTGGTTCTCTTAACTACTCAAAAATTCTCCAGAACCAGAACTTCTCCAGAACCAATCAGAACTGGCTAAATACCACCTCTGTCCAAATGGCTCTTTGAGTGTTTTAAGGTTGCCGACCCCTGAGCGAAGGTAAATTCTTTAGGGCAGTGCAAGGAGCAGACATCTCTTCTCCTTATGGTAGGAATGAGGATTGGGTCAATGGCACTTTAGAATGCACCTTTGTTGATTCCCAATAGTAATGGTCAGTCCTTGACTTACAACCACATGTTTAGGGACCATTTGAAGTTACACCAGCCTTGAAAAAAGTGACTTATGGGCGTTTTTCACACTTAGAGTAGAATAGAATTCTTTTATTGGCCAACTGTGATTGGACATACAAGGAATTTGTCTTTGATGCAAATGCTCTCAGTGTACATAAAGAAAAAATAAAGCACATTCATCAAGAATCATAAGATACAACAGTGATAGTCATAGGTTACTAGTAAGCAATCAAATCATACTGGAAAACAAAATAATATACATTGTAAAGATACAAGCAACATGGTTATAGTCGTAAGTGGGAAGAGACAGGTCATAAGAAGGATGAGATGAAGAATAGTAATACAGTCTTAGTAAATAATTTGACAGTGTTGTAGGAGTTAGTTGTTTAGCAGAGTGATGGTGTTTGGGGAAAAAACTGTCCTTGTATCTAGTTCTCGTGTGCAGTGCTCTGCAGCATTGTTTTGAGGGAAGGAGTTGAAACAGTTTGTGTCCGGGATGTGAGGGGTCTGTAAATATTTTCCCAGCCCTCTTTTTGACTCGTGCATTTTATACAGGTCCTCCATGGAAGGCATGTTGGTAGTAATGGTTTTTTCTGCAGTCCTAATTATCCTCTGGAGTCTGTGTCTGTCCTGTTGGGTTGCAGAGCCAAACCAGACAGTTATGGGGGTGCAGATGACAGACTCAATCATTCCTCTGTAGAACTGGATCAGCCTTTGGCAGTTTGAGCTTCCTGAGTTGGCGCAGGAAGATTGATGAATCACATCTATGAAATAAAATACATTTGTCTCCTGTTGCAGTAACCCTCCTTGGAGCAATGAGTGCAAGGGATCATTTTGGCCCAAATCTATAAAGAAATTAGTTTATAGTGAACATATTTGGGGATGCTGGATTCATCAGTCTACACCCCAGGTGCCATAATTACATGCACATCATACATGCATGTGTTTTAATTCTGATTTTACAAGGAGGCAGATGTTTCAGCTATACTTAGAGATTCTTTAAGTATAGAGAAAGAGAAATGCTTTTTTTCCCTTTGTGATCTTATGTTTGCAATTAAGAACAAGTGAAGCTCCATTTTTTATAGCCAGAGATATAGAGCTAAGGGTGTGTAAGCCCTCAGACTTCAATCAGCTTAAGAAAAGCTTACTGCAAATTCATATTGGGCTGTAAGCTGCTTTTTTTAAAAAAGGGATAAAGTAAAAAAAAAGTCTGCTCCAAAACCAGGCAACTCCCAAAGCATCTGTTTTCTAATATTTTGCAGACATGCACATTCATAGACAATTGATTCCATCTTTCTTCCCTGAATAAAGATAACAACCACAAGTTTGCCAGAGTTTAAAAGAGAGTTAGCCAAGGCACAAAAGGAACACTTGTGTTTTTCAGAGACTTTAAATGCATGCAGGTTTTACACATGAAACAAAAGAGGCTGTGATCTATGAATACTTCCTTATTTCTACTTTCCTCCCTGCCCAATCAATTTCTCTCTCTCTGTGTCTCATTAGGCTAATAGGATGGCCAATGTATTATCCCAGTTTTAAAAGTTGGGATCCTGATTTTCCTGTATTACAGAACAGAACAGAATAGAATAGAATAACAGAGTTGGAAGGTCTTCTAGTCCAGGGGCTGCCAACCTTTTGGACCCCAGGGATCACCAAACCCATAATTTTAAATCACAGGGTCCACTAACCAGTTCTGTGGGCATGGCCTAATTTGTGGATGTAGCTTGGTGGTCATGTGACTGGCTGGGCATGGCTTGTATGTAAATATTATAAACATTTATATAAATATTGAATCTTTTATTAAAAATAGCAACTTTTACCCAAAATCAGTCAAAGCAGGCAGGCAGATTGAATTGCTCACAGAATCACAGATTTATTCAGAGATCTATCTATCTGCCATCGGCTAGCTCAGTCTGTCACATAACATTTGCTTGCAAGCAAACTCACAAAATTAACTCACAACACACCATGTGTGTAAATATTGATTTTTTTATTTTAAAAATTACAATTTTTACCCAAAATCAGGCAAAGAAGGCAGGCAGTTTGAGTTGCTCACAGCATCATTCGGTGATCTATCTATCTGACATCGGCTACCTGAGCCTTGTCACATAAAATTTTCTTGCCATGAGTCTGCACTGAATAATAGAACTTTCAGTCCTAACGGAGCTTTGGCTGTGCTTAAAAGCAGAGCTGAAGATCTAATGACTAACTAGAAAGCAAGAAATCCAACCATTTCCTGCTTCCTAGCTAATCTAAATCTCCCGGCATAGCAGAACACCTGATGGTCGGAAAAAGGAAAATAATTTAGCCAGCAAGTTTGCCAGATAAAGAGTGAGTGTGGGTGGTGAGGATTCCCACAGGCCATATGAATGGCACAGCCTTGTGTTTCTGTGCAGCTTGATTAATTGCTTTGGGGGGGGTGCTCTGGGGATGAGATTTCTCTGTGGCCCACCAAAATTTTCTCATGGCCCACCAGTGAGCTGTAGCCCACCAGTTGGTGACCACTTTTCTAGTCCAATCCCCTGCTACACCATTTCAGACAAATGGATATCCAATCTCTTCTTAAAAGCTTCCAGTGTTGGAGTGTTCAGAACTTCTGAAGGCAAGTTGTTCTACTGATGAATTGTTTCAACTGTCAGGAAATTTCTCCTTAGCTCCAGGTTGCTTCTCTTCTTGATTAGTTTCCAACTGTCACTTTTTCTCCTTCAGGTACTTTGGAGAACAGGCTGACCCTCTTCTTCTTTGGGGCAGCTCCCTTCCTCCAAATACTGAAACACTGCAATCATGTCACATTCATAATTAGTCCATTAAATCCCATCCTTTTCCTTAAGAACTTGTGTACCCAAGTAGAACACCCAAAGGCCTAAAATATAAAGAGAAATGGCTAAAGGCTTTCCATTTTCAAAAACAAATACTTTTCTTAAACAGGGTGGGGAGGGAGAAAAGTCAGGAAATTAAAGGCTAGGTCCCACTGGCCGACGGATGCAAAACATATGCAAAAAGGACACAGCGGACGAGCAAAATTTTGGGGTGGCTCCATCCATTGTTATCCGCTCCAAAAATTGGCCCAAATTTGCATAAACAGAACGCGAAAACAGTGGAAAGGAAAGGACGGAGGTAGTACTACGAGGATGTTAAACGGATGCTTGTAGGAAGCATAGCGGATGGAAGCGGATGGAAGCGGGTGACAATCGAAGGGCTTCCCGGGGGAGAATAGCAAGCAGACACGTAGCGAGAGGAGCGGGATGCGTAGCGGATGACACGGTAGCATCACGGATGCTATAGGACGCATAGCGATGCAAAGCGTTCACTGCGCTGCAGGGAGGATGAATTGTGTCAGCTCCGTGGATATAAAAAGGAGCAGCTCGGCAAGCAGTCAGCATTCAGAGGAAAGACGTGCTGCCACAGACATCTTCGAATAACACCATGGTTCGTCAGTCAGGAAGAAGAGGAAGCCTGTGCCTACTCCTGCCAGCCCTGGCAAGAAGGACAGAACCACCATCCCACCCCCCTGGCACTGACTCTGAAGCTGCTGGTGCTTCGCTGTGCTGCTGGTTTGGCTGCTGGTGTTGCTGGCTGCGGCGTGCTTCTGCTGCTGCTGCTGCTGCTTGTGGTGTTTCTCCTGTGCTGGTACTGCTGGTGCTTCTCCTGCTGTGGAGAAAGGCCACAAGACTCTATTGGTGACACAAAGAAAAAACAACCAGCTTGGAGAAACAAGGCAGAGAACCTGGGCTACACCTTCAGACCTACTCCTTGGATGTTGGAAGCACAGCACAACCTGGTATGGCAAGCTACAGCTGAAGAAATCTGGGTAGGCCGCTGTCAAGCTCACTGACCAGGAGATGTACATCAAGGCCAAGTGCAGCTTCCTGAGGGTGAGGTCTGCCACCAAGGACAGCCCCTCTGTCAACCCTCTCCCTCAGACAGCCCACAGGACAGCCAGTCCTCTTCCAGCCAGGAGCCAGCTGCCCTGTCCAGGCAGGTGTCTTCAGAGGGCCCATGGCAGAGACCCCCCTGACAGCTGCACTCCCCATGCCAGAGACGTGTGAGGATCCCCTGTCACAAATGGAGGAAGAAGCGGCAGCCACCAGAGACCAACCCACACCCACACCACAGCTCCACCTCCACAGAAAGCAGGCAGAAGCAGGCAGAGGCAGACTGGAGGGCCAGAGCCACACTGTCCTGCTGGAGTCAGGGACACAATCAAAACCAGCCACAGATCTTCTCTCTCAGATGGTCCACAGCAACATACCATCCTCGAACTGCAAGCCCTTCATCACGTATGTGAGCCAGACCCTCATGGACCTGCCCGAGGCCCAGTTCCAGGTGATGAAGCAGAAGATCACAGCACTTCTGCACAACCCTCAAGGCCCAGCCTGAACCTGCTCCGACCCAGTCCAGGTCTGCTCTCCACCCCAGCGATGTCACAGCTCTTCCATGGCTTTCAACAGCCTCTCACCTACCAAGGCTACAGTACCAGGACTTCCACAGCAGAGGCAGCCCTCCCAGTTCAGCCTAGAGTACATCACACGCCACAGACGCCTCACTCACCCAGCTGCAGACCAGACAGCCCACTACACTGGTCCTTCCTCCACCCCACAGCCAAGCCCCTCAACAATAAATCTGTCTTCAGTACTGTGCCTAGACATCCCAGTCTTGAGGAGAGGCCTCTCAACCTCACGGGACTGAGTCAGCCTCTGAGAGCTTCTGAACACACCATCCCCTGTTGTACTCTCAGGGCCAAGCACCCCAATGGCACCTCAGACCAGCACTCCAGAACCACAGCCACCTCCACAGTCCCTGGCCGCTCGACAGCTGAGACCATGGACATGCCTCAGTGACTGAGAATAGTGCCAGAGACTGAGTTGTTACCTGTTCACTTTATTCTTTGCTTAAGGACACTTTACTTGGTTCATTTTGCTTTTTTAAAAAGTCATAAAGTTTACTTAAGACAGTTATAATAAAGGTTATCTTTGCTTCACACACTTGGTTCATTTTATTTACTTAATAAAGTGTGCGAAAACTTTGAAAAAAGGGTTAATCCTTTGCATGCTTGTGGGATGGTAAGGATAGTGTGGATGGGTAAGGTAGCTGTGGGATGGTAAGGATATTGGAGGATGGTGGTAAGGATAGCGGTGGATAGGTAAGGATATTGTGGGATGGGTAAGGATAGTGTGGGATTGATAAACGTCAGTGCAAGCATAGTGGGACTGTATGGTCCACCCTCCCAGCTGCCACACATATGCCCTTTTTTATCAATAACAATTTATTCATTGATCAACACATTTCAAAATAAACAAAGCTTTTTATTAATGCCCTATTCATTGTAGGGCCACTCAACATACATGGCACAATCTCATCAGTGTTATGAGACAGGCTCAAGAAGCATCCATTAAACATCTATCATCCTGTCTTGCCACTCCACTGATCCAACTGGGAGTTGCACCAGTGTTCAGAGGTTGCGCTGCTTCTTCCCTTCACGTGAAGCTCTGTTGGGGTCTTGTACATCCACAGTGGTCTATCAGGTTACTCCTTGCCTCCATTCACCAGGCTCCATGTCCCCATTGCTTGTTGGAGTCCACGAGCCTGTTCTGCAGCACTGGGTAGTGGTGTGTGCATGAGATTGTGCAGGAGCAGCAAGCTTCCATGATGCTCCTCACAGTCTGTGGTGATGCTGCATGGTGGTGAGAAGTACCTGAACCTGTTGGCCAGGATGCCAAAGGCGTCTCCACCACCTGTCTTGCCCTGGACAGCCTGTAGTGAAGATCCTCTCTCACGGTGAGTATCTTGAAGTGTAGGCTTCATGAGGTAGGTCTGAAGGAGAAGGCGTCATCACCCATGATGAAGTAGGGCACATCTTGTGTGTCATTGGGTAGGGGTCTGGATCTGGAAAACCCATGATGTGGTTGCATTCCAGCCCTCCTTGAGGTCACTGGCGTTTTATACCTGGCTATCTGAAGCTGACCGTTGCCTGAAGCATCGATGTACATGAATTGTAGTCAGCATCGACCATTGGCAAAGAGGATGATACTGAAGAAACCTTGTAGTTGTAATAGAGGACCCTGAGTTTGCTGGAGCTTTGCAGGCCACGTGCTTTCCATCTATGCTCCAACGTGTGGGGAAAGTTCCACCTCTGATACCACTGTTCTGCAAACTTTCCTCCAGCCTTCTTCAGTGTTGGACACTGGAGGAGCTCCTCCACGTATTCTTCGATGATGGCCTGCACCACTTCTCTGACCACTTTGCTGATGGTGTTGTGTGGCACCCTCTAGGCATACTGCATGTTTCTGTATGTGGTTCCAGAGGCCAGGTGGCGCAAGTCAATGCCACCTTCAGTCCAGGTTGGGACAGAAGTTGGTGCTCGGCTTGGTCAAGCTGGGTCTCAGACGCTCCACAATTTCGTCAAACATGGCTGGTGGCATCCTCATGAAGTGCTGGAATGCACGAGGGTCTTCATTCCTCAGCTCCACCATCAGCTTGTCATACAGTCCAAACCCCACTCTTGTCCTGATCCATTGTCAGACCCACACGGCTCTTTGACGTCTCCTTCTTCTCCTTGCGTAGAAAAAGTGAAACAGTCTGAACAGGGGCTTGGTTCTGGTGTTGAATGATCGCAGCTACCATAAGGACTGTGTTTATGATCCATGGTGGAGATCAGTGGATGATGGAAGAGCAAGACAAAAGGGTGAAGAGGTCTGTACACCACGGCTGCTGGACTGATCATGAGATCCAGGTGATTTCCTCCCCTTTTTATAGGAAAGATCGTTTTCCACTAGGTGTCCTTCCACATACTCTCGCATACTGCAGACATCCTAAATATCCAAGATACGTCCCAAGTACAAACGTTTTGTCTGTTTTATGCTTTATATACGAGATACACCGCTTACATCCTTTCTATTTCCGTGCTACTAACGCTGTGTGGACGTTCTGTGTACCTTTCGCTTTCTCCCTCTTCCGTTTTCAGCTGCAGTGGATGTGAGTTGCGAAGATGTCCAGAGGATTCCGAGAGGATACAGCGGATGTTTAATAGGATGATAAAGGACCGTAGAACGTTTGTTGCCCGTATGTGGTTGTGGATGTAGATCGTACGCAGCGGAAAGTTCATCCCACACAAAGTTTTGTGCAGCTCAAAACTTCTTGAGCGGATGAAATCTCAGTGGACAGATGCTCGACGGATAGAGCATATGAAACACGTACGTTAGTGATACACAATGGATGCATTGCATTTTCCAACGGATGGCAAGCTTTTTTGTCCGTTTTACATCCTCTTTGCATCTGTTGGTGCAGTGGGACACGGGCTTAAAAAAAATATTGTTTCAATTAAAAAGAAATAGATCAAACAACCATTGCTTTAATAAACTTATGTAGGCTCAAACATTAAAAATATGAAAATGTAAAAATAAAGAGAAAGTCCATTGGCAAGCACAGTTCTTAAAGGATAGACAGAAATAATGTTCCATTCAGAAAACATCATCTGAACATTACAGTCTTTATAACAGGAGGTTTTCATACATCTATCAGAGGACACTGGTTGTCAGTCATACTATTGGTCTCCATGATATTGTTTTACATGGATATTTATTCATTGCTTTAGATCAATTTGCATGGCCACCAACCTTGTGGAACATCACCAAACCTCAGCTAACAAAAATTTAAACACTGCAATAAACAAAACAAAGCAAAACATGGATGTTGAAGGAACTAAGCAACCAACAAATGTGAGACTCCTTGATGTTCTCTAAACTTGGGTTATTTTCTTGGAGATGTTTTATTATCCAACTAGGTAACATCACAGTTCAACATTGAGCTACAGATGTTGTCTTCTTTGTGTACAACAAATGTGATCTCAAACTACTTATCCTGGCTTGAAAAAACAGCCATATCTGAATAAAATAGAATAGAAAATAGAACAGAGTAGAAAATAGAATAGGATAGAAATAGAATAGGATAGAAAATAGAATAGGATAGAGAATAGAAAAGAGAAGAGAAGGGAAGGGAAGGGAAGGGAAGGGAAGGGAAGGGAAGGGAAGGGAAGAGAAGAGAAGATTATTGTTTATTGGCCTGGTGTGATTGGACACACAAGGAATTTGTCTTTGGTGCATAGGCTCAGTGTACATAAAAGAAAAATAAAATACATTCATCAAGAATCATAAGACTTATGACACACTTAGCAATAGTCATAGGTTACTAATAAGCAATCAAATCATACTAGGAAACAAATAAAACAATATAAATGGTAAAGATACAAGCAACATGGTTATAGTCATAAGTGAGAAGAGATAAGTACTAGGAAAGATGAGAAAAATAATAGTAATATAGTCTTAGTAAATAATTTGACCGTGTTGAGGGAATTACTTGTTTAGCAGAGTGATGACGTTCGGGAAAAAACTGTCCTTGTGTCTAGTTGTTCTGGTGTGCAATGCTCTATAGCATTACTTTGAGGGAAGGAGTTGAAAGAGTTTATGTCCGAGATGTGGGGGGTCTGTAAATATTTTCACAGCCTTCTTTTTGACTCAGGGTGCAGTATACAGGCCCTCGATGGAAGGCAGGTTGGTAGCCATTGTTTTTTCTGCAGTCCTAGTTACTCTCTGAAGTCTGTGTCTGTCCTGTTGGGTTGCCAAACCTAACCAGACAGTTATTGAGGTGCAGATGACAGATTCAGTGATTCCTCTGTAGAACTGGATCAGCAGCTCCTTGGACAGTTTGAGCTTTCTGAGTTGGCGCAAAAAGAACATTCTTTGTCATGCTTTTTTGATGACGTTTTTTAATGTTAGGTGTCCATTTTAAGTCTTGAAGGTTAAGACGTAAGACCCTGAACCAGAAGTCCTGTTTTCCTACACACTTCTAAGAGAAGAGAGCTCTGGCTGCTGGAATTCTCTGTGAAAATATGCTGTTTTCATCCCCATCCCTCATCCCCATTCCCCCATCCCTCTCTAAGTTCTCAGGCTGTGTGGTTGCAGCAAAATTACTCAGAAGACACCCAATCTATTGCAGTGGCAAAAAAGAATCAATAAAGGTGACTAATATAATTTCATGTCAGCAGAATAGGGAAGGTCTTGTTTGGTTTTGTTTTTTTAAGTATAAATCTGGATTTCAAGCTGCAAATTATTTCGGCATGAGTGCATCTTTTCAGAATAACAGAGTTGGAAGGGACCTTAGAAGTCATCTAGTCCAACCCCCTTCTCAATCAGGAGACCTGATACCGTTCTGGTCAAATGGCTGTCCAGTCTCTTCTTAAAACTCCCCAGCGATGGAGCAGCCACAACTTCTGAAGGCCAACAGCTCTGCTGGTTGATTGTCCTCACTGTGAGGAAGTTTCTCCTTCGTTCTAGATTGCTCTTTCCATCTACTTCATTGAAGATAATTTAACTGAAAAGGAATTCTGATTCCCCTCTACACCGGCTGGCATTTGATGAAGGAATAAAACTATCTTTTCCTTAGCAACTCCTGGGTGAATGTGCAGCCAAATTGCTTTTTCTTACCAGGACAGTTTTCCTCTTTAACATATTGCTTGGGGTGGCCTCTTGCTGAAGCATTTGGGAACATGCAGCATAACTTGGCTTGTGACACTGAAAAAAAATGGTTTCCATTCCTTTTTAATGGACAGAATTCCATTCTAGGCTGGGACTTTTTGTCCATGCAGGCTGAAAGACACATCTGTTTGTCCAAATTATCAATTCCCACAGCAATAAGTGAGGCTTGGTCAATTTTCCAAGATTACCCCCCAACATTTTTTGGGACGAATGTTCTGTTTTTGTTTTTTAAATGGACTCTTGATATAAATATTTATCCAGAGATTTTGAAAACTCCTGTCTTTGTTTGGGCTTGTCTTCTTTTCCCTAAGCATCACATTGTTTGGTAATACTTGTCCCATGAGATGCTCTTCTCAAAACTCATGGTATTGCATAAACCGTGCCTTCCAAGCTAGATTTCCAGTAACTAACTGCACAAGTTCCTGGAGATGGATAAAAATAGAAGGATGTGCACAAAACACTGGATTGTGCAAAGGGCAATAAGCCCAAAGATTTCCAACGAAGGACTTTAGGAAGTATCTACCACTTCCAACCTTAGTCTCATCACAAGTGGTGGAAATTTAAACTGTTCTTTCAAGTGACTAGGCAAACATTTGGAGTCTGAGAAAGTTCTTACATTTTGACTCTTGCATTCAAATCTTCTCCTTTTCCCTCTTTCTCATCGTTCTTCCACTTTCACATGTACCTAAAAAAGATTACCCAGAACTCTTCTAAAAAAGAAAAGAAGAAAAAGCAGTATTCCAGTATTTGAGGGGCTGCCACAAAGAAGAGGGGGTCAACTTATTTTCCAAAGCACTGGAAGGCAAGACAAGGAACAATGGATGGAAACTGATCAAGGAGAGAAACAGCCTGGAATTAAGGAGAAACTTCCTAAGGACAGTTAACCAGTGGAACAGAAGTTGCCTTCAGAAGTTGCAAGGGCTTCATCACTGGAGGTTTTTTTTTAGAAAAGACTGGACAGCCACATGTTTGAAATGGTTTACTTGGCAAGTTTAAGACTTGTGGACTTCAACTCCCAGAATTCCTGAGCTAACATGACTGGAGGAAGAATTCTGGGAGTGCATAAGTCTTAAACTTGCCAAGTTTGCAGACCTCTGGTGTAAGATCTCCTGCTTAAGGAGGGGGTTGGACTAGAAAACCTCCAAGGTCCCTTCCAGCTCTATTGTGGTTGTTAAGAGGTTCTTCATGGCATGGAGGCTGAAGAAGATCAAGAAACTTGAGTGTTAACCATGTTTGAAGATATCTAGCCTCCATCCCTGAATTTCTCTGGTTGGAGGAGAGCTTACTCAACCACACATAATCTGTCCTTGCTTATAGGTAGTCCTCAATTTAGCAACCATTTGAAGTTACACAACAGCATTGAAAAAAGTGACTGCCAGCTATTTTTCATCCTTACAACCATTGCAAGCATTCCCATGGTCATGTGATCAAAATTTAGATGTTTAGTAGCTGGCTCATATTTATGGCAGTTGTAGTGTCCAGAGGTCACGTGATCCCCTTTTGCAATCTTCTGACAAGCAAAGTCAATGATGAAGCCAGATTCATTTAACAACCATGGCAAGGAAGATTGTAAAATGGACCTCACTTAACAACTGTCTCGCAAATCTTGGGCACAATTGGGTATTTAATTTAGTTTCTCCATCACATTTGTATTCTCCCAGAATTAAAGAAAAATGAAGAAAACTTTAAAAAAAACCACCTTCACTTCTGAAAATTACATCCATAGATTTTGAGGCACTGCTAGGAATCCATGCATTGCTTGGTTTAGGTCTTCAAACATGACCAGATGGGAGCTTATTCAAGGTCACCTAAGCCGTTCTTAAATATTTTTATATTCTCCATCCCAATTTCTCTTCTTCCCAGAACTAAAGGAAAATTAAGACTTCTTTCAAAAAAAAAAAACCACAACTTTCTTCTGAAACTACATCTCTGCAAGTTTTCAGATACTTTGCTTTGTGGCCAATGCTGGATGGAAGGTTGGACTTCAAATCTTCACTCCCTTTCCTGTCATGAAGATTGATTCTTTCCTCTTTGGCAAAGCCCATAAGATGGTTGGCTTAAAATTACCAGAGAAACTGAAACACAGCCAACGTTTTCTGGTTCGGTAGATGTCAACAGCATGTAAGATATATCTTGTACTCTGTAACATCTAGTTTTGGAAAATATGAATGGATTAACATCTATATGGAATCTTAAATATTATACTGAGGACAGATTTTAAGTCCATCCATCTCTTCTCCTGTTCCAGCTCTCCAAAGCATTGATAGGTAATTCAGTAAAGTTGAAATCATATATTTGTGTAACTGACAGGTCCCTCAAACTATAGATCCAACCTACAACAAAATATCTGACTAATATTAGTCATAAAAGAAGCATCCTTTCTCATATTAATGCCCAAGCTTAAGTATTTCCATGGAGCTCTTCCTTCAGGTGGTTTTTTTTTTTATATAGAAGGTAGTATGTGTGGGAACCAGTAGTGGGATTCAAATTGTTTACTACCAGTTCTATGGGTGTGGCTTGGTGGGCATGGCAGGGGAAGGATACTGCAAAATCTCCATTCCCTCCACATCCCACTAACCTGCTTTCCAGCTCTGTTCTCCTATGCAGGGCAACCAAGTAAGACCTAGCCGATCAGCTGGGACTCAATGGGAGGCAAAGGATAGATGGGCCAGTTCAGAGGTGGGATTGGCCGGTTCTCCTTACTACTCAATATTTCCACTACCGGTTCTCCAGAACTGGTCAGAACCTGCTGAATACCACCTCTGGTGGAAATGGAAATCTTTCACGTGTGTCATCCCAAAATTTGCTTGGTGTCTATCTTGGAATCTTTTCAGTCTTTAGTTAAGATGTTTTGTTCAAGTTTAAAAGAAGGATCCAAAGGTCCTTTTTCAAAAGGCAACTGGACTGTGTTTTTCCTTGAAGACGTTTTCCTTCTCATCCAAGAAACTCCTTCAAGTTCTGACTGAATGGTGGAGAATGAAAGGAATTATATTACACAGATAAACCACCAAGTGGCCTCAACAACTCTAAGGAGTGCTAACAAGCAGATGAATGCAAGAAATATAAATCCTTCCATCCTCCACCATTCATCCAGAACTGAAGAAGCTTCTTGGGTGAGAAGTGAAACATCTTCAAGGAAAAACAAAGAAAATCCAGTTGCCTCTTATAAAAAAATAGCACCTTTGGGACAACCAGCACCTGGAAGTCTGAGAATCATCATAGACTTTTGAAGGAAGATGCACCTTATTTCTTGCATTTATTTTATGATTAGGGGAAGGATTGCATCCCAAAATTCTGAATTATGCTAAGAATGGCATAGCTATGTTTCAAATAATGGAACAAAGTATTCCAATCTTTTCCCTCCAATTGGAATTTTATCTATATCTATCTATCTGTCTGTCTGTTTATCTATCTATCTATCTATCTATCTATCTATCTATCTATCTATCTATCTATCTATCCTTCATTCATTCTTCCTTCTTGTTCTTCCTTCTTTCTGCTTTCCTTCCCTTCTTTCGTTCCTTCTCTCTCTTTCTCTCCCTCCCTCCTTTCTCTCTCTGTCCCCCCTCAAATAAATAAAAGTCACCCTTCACCTATTACAGGCAATGCAAAAAGTCATCATTTGAATGAAGGTTCAAACTAGTCTCTGCTATAGAGTTATATTTTTTCATAGATTATATGCCAATAATTTCTGAATTACAGTAGTGGACATTTTATTTAATGCTATCTGCCTGGTGGCAAAGATGCCTGCTTCTCACTTGGAAGGTTGAGAGTTCAATCTCAGCTAGCAGTGGCAGACATTTCTCTTTCCTGGAGGCAGGGGAGAGAGAAAAAAATGGAGCTGTGAGAGAAAAAACATGGAGCTGTGAACTCCATGTGGCATCGGAAAAGGCATCTGGCCAGTAAATGCTCAGCTCCATCCAGTCTCCCCAACTCTATCCCAAATTAAGAGATTAGAAGGGTTATAAAAAAGATTGATGATCTGCTCCACAGATAGAAGCACATTTGCACATTTGTGTGCAAATGAAACACATTTTGTGTGCAAATGAGTTTGGCTGTTTCATGTCCCCTTTTCCTTCTTTCAGATCTTCAGTTCATCTCTGACACCCAACGTTTCCATAATGTAGCCTTGGCTTAAATTAAGGGAACAGAATGTGGGTCTATAAGAAAGCTTAGGAAAAGGTAAAAGTTCCACTCGCACATACGTGTTACTCATTTCTGGCTCTATGGGGCGGTGCTCATCTCTGTTATAAAGCCAAACAGCCAGCGCTGTCCGAAGACGTCTCCGTGGTCATGTGGCCGGCATGACCTTCGAAGGCGCACGGAATGCTGTTCCCTTCCCACCAAAGGGGTCCCTATTTGTCTACTTGCATTTTTAACGTGCTTTCAAACTGCTAGGTTGGCAGAAGCTGAGACAAGGAACGGGAGCTCCCTCCTTGACGCGGCACTGAGGATTCGAACCGCTGAACTGCCAACCTTTCTGATCGACTCAGCATCTTAGCCACTGAGCCACCACATCCGTCTTATAAGAAAGCTTAGATGCCAATAAATTAATTCAGTATTTCTCTCCCTCTCTTTCTCTCTCTTTCCATCTCTCCCTCTTTTCCCCTCCTTCCCTCCCTCCCTCCCTCTCCCTCTCTCTCCCACTCCTATCATAGTCACCAATAGATACCCAACTAAGACTCTTAAACATCTTCTTTAACTTGCTATTAATCCAGATGGGACAAATAATTGAATTCCAGTAGCTCACACCAGCTGTGATTGGCTTTATTTTGCAGGCTTTTCTCTCCGAATTTGAAACCTTATACCAAGGAATTCTTTTTTCCCTCTCCCCTCCTCTGCAACTAACATCCATTTGTCTCTTTAAACCTGGTCATGGAAGAGGCAAACACGATCATCTGCTGTGAAGTTCCCAGGATTGTTTATTCTTGAAAACTTGGCAGCTGGACTGTCTTCTGAACTGAACGGAAACATAGACGCGCATTTATTTGAAGGACTCCCACAGCCCCACACGAGCTTGGGCGATATAGAAAGGGGGCAGGAAGCTTCGAAGGGTTACTGGCGTTCCTCGGGCGCAGCTGTCTTTTCTTTTAACGCTTCCACACATTTTCAAAACAGCAAGACTGAGAAACCATCTTGAGTGGAAACAGAGCCCTATTCAGCCCCGGCTTCTTTCTAACCCTTGCTTGATCATAAAACAGAACAAGGGTTTCAGGGAAAAGTTTTTGAAGAGAACGAGAGGAACAATGCCCCCATTTCCAGCCCACACGAGATAGATTGAAAGGATTTTATTTCTTTATATTTTTGGTTAGGTTTTTAAGAGTTCAGATAAGAATGCTTCTCTCTCTCTTTGTGTGTGTGCGTGTGTACAACTTCTGAAGGCAAGGCATTTCACTAATTTATCGTTCTCACTGTTAGGAAATTTCTCCTTAGTTCTAGGTTGCTTCTTTCCTTGGTTAGTTTCCATCCATTGTTTCCTGTCCTGCCTTTTGATGCTTTGGAAAAGAGGTTGTCCTCCTCTTCTTTGTGGCAGCCCCTTAGATTTTGGAAGGCTGCCATTATGTCACCCCCTAGTCCTTCTTTTCACGAGACTAGCCATATCCAATTCCTGTAACCGTTCTTTATATTTAGCTTCCAGTCCCCTAATCATATTTGTTGCTCTTCTCTGGACTTGTTCTCAACATCTTTTTATATCGTGGATGCAAAACTGGATGCAGTATTCCAAGTTGGTCTTCCTAAGGATTTATAAAGTGATTGTCTTCATGTCAACTTGATCCTCTCCCACTGTTAATGCAACCTAGGATTGCATTGGCTTTTTTGACTGCTGCCGCACACTGCTGGCTCATGTTTAAGTGATTGTCTACTAGGCCTCCCAAGATCCCTTTTGCAGTTACTGCTATTGAGCTAGGTTTCACCTAATCTGTACCTGTACATTTATCTTTTCTTGCCCAAGTGTAAAACCTTACTGTTCTCTAGATTGAATTGCATTTTATAAAATAGGGCCCAATGTTCATCTCTGTCGAGATCCATCTGGACCTTGAGCCTATCTTCTGGGGTGTTGGTTGTTCCTGCCAGTTGGTGTCATCTGCAAATTTGATGAGTTCTCCTTCAATTCCCTCATCCAAATTGTTTATAAAGATATTGAAGAGTTGTGCATAACTAAATGAACTCACCGGTCTCATTTAGCTGTTTGTGTACCATGAGGGACATGGTGGCTCGATGGCTAAGACGCTGAGCGTGTCGAGCAGAAAATTCGGCTGTTCGGCAGTTCGAATCCCTAGCGCCGTCTAATGGAGTGAGCTCCTGATACTTGTCCCAGCTTCTGCCAACCTAGCAGTTCGAAAGCACATTAAAAAATGCAAGAAAAATAGGGACCCTTTTGGTGGGAAGATACCAGTGCTCCGTGTTTAGTCATGCCGGTCACATGATCAGGGAGACATCTTCAGACACCGCTGGCTTTTCGGCTTTGTAACAGGGGTGAGTACCACCCCCTGGAGCTGGAAACGGCGAGCACGGCTGTGTGAGGGGAACCTTTACCTTTACCTTTTACTGTCTATTGGCTGGAACAGGAAGAGGAAATGATTTTTTAATGAAATCTGGCAGAGCAGAACGCACGTCTATTACTAGGCTGTATGCGCACCGGGTGACAAAGTGTATGTAAGCCATGGTAGAAGCTTACTATGACCTGACCAGCCAGTTCCAAACCCTTGTGTGAAAGAGGACCAACCCAGCTAGCAACGTTTGTGATCACAGCTCAACTTGACACATCCTTCAGAGGGCTGCCCCCACCGGTTGTAACTACCAGACAGGAAACGCTTCCCAGGCTTAAATGGAGAGAGACAATTTCTCATTTTCTAAAGCCAGCTGAGTCTAACAAAGCATCAGATTGCAGTGAAGGAAACCCAGGATGTGATTATTATCTTTGCTTGTTGTCCAGTTTGCTCGGGTTCAAGTTTGTTTGTTTATTTGTGTAATACTAAGGGACAGGATGTGTCCGATGGAAGCATCTTCCTTGAGAGTTTTAGGAACGACAACGCTAAACCACATTCCATTGTATAAAGCTCCCACCCCCCCTGTTTAGTTTTCTGGACTGAAAATGAGGCAGCTGCTGCAGACATGAAAATCTCCAGAAAGCTGGACATGGACCAAAGCAGAATACAAACCAACCTATTACTAGGGAAATAGTCCACAGAAATAATCCTTACTTTTGTAATTAATTCTACTAAGCATGCTACTCAGTCCTTTGAGATAGTCCATTGCATTAACAGAAACTTGCAAACATGAAAGTATCTCTCTCATCCCTGACTTTTCATCCCATGAAAAGGGTTCCTTCTGCAATGCTTTCTCCACCACCTCCTCCTCCTCCTTTGAACTCAAAATCTCATTTATCAGCCTCTTATCAGGGTGCAGCTTTCCTTCCTGTCTTCCAAGCTCATTTCCACATACCATTATAGGGACTCAGTATGGCCCGAAGAATCCAGGACCACACATTAGATTCCAATTAAGCTAATTTATTGCTCTTATATACAAGAATCTAGTTAATAATGCAATAAATAGAGTTAAGGGAATTCAAGAGAGATTAGATGTAAAAAGTTTGTGGCAATGTAATGATTCCAGGCTGATTTCTCCCTTGACTCCACCTTCAGGTTTGCCTGTTCTCCTACAGTATGTTGAATGCAATCTATGAGTCATATACAACCACAAAGATGTGGTAAGTGTCCTTATGTTCTTGTGGCTTCAGGAATACAGCTACCATGTTTATAAAATTCTGGGCAAGGACCAGAGGGCCATAAATTCCTTTGCTGTCATATATTGGTCAACTGAAGTTTTTCAGGTTTGGTAGCCACCTTCACTGAAGCACACAGCAGTTTGTAAATATAGCAGCCAGTCTCCAAAAAGGACTCTAGTTAGAAATATGAGAGTCTAACTCAAAGGTAGAGGAATGATATGTAAGATTTTCAATGTTGCAGAATTGGTTACACAACTGTTGCAGACATTTATTCTGCTTCTATTAGTCTTCTGTTTATTTGAAGCTCTCCTTTAACCCTGTTGGAAGAAAAATCCAGTCCAGTTCCAAATCGGGAGAAAGACGCTGGAAATAAAATGGGATAGAAGGCCACTGTTTATTTGGTTTTTCAGAAACTTCAGTGACAGCAGAATGAAAAAAAGAGGTTGAGATAGGTGGGCTTTTATACATTCTTTGAGGCTTTGTAATTGAGATGCCCATTCCTGGGTAATAATATGTCCTTCAATATTTTAACGGTTGTTGCCAGATTCCTATGAGGCCATGTGGGGGTCATGACTGGCTCTACAGGCAAAAGGGGAAATGCCAATCCTTGGTGTTTGAGTTAATCTTGTCAGTATTGGTTTGCCTAATTGTGTTGCTTCTTTGAAGTCTCTTTGCTTATGAATACATTGGCCCATTCTTTCTACAAAATCTACATTCTTAAAGACCAGCCTCTTAGAGCTTCGGCTTGAGGCTGTTTTCCTATGGCAGGAAGACTGGGGCTGCTTTCTGACTTTGTTAAGATTTTTCTCCATTTCTCCTTTGGGGAAAATATTCTATCCTGCCTCTTTTTAATGTTAAGAATAAGGAATATTTTAATTAGGAGGGAGGAAGGGGGCTTCTGACAACCACAAATACTTTTTCCTACACATTGTCAACTCAAAATTCACATCTACAATGACTGGAATACTCTCTTGTTTTGCAATAAAGAGGTGCCAAATCCTGGATCCATATAATATCCAGAGAACTTGCTATGTGTGAATAGTTTAGACAGTTACTAGTGTAGATTTTTTACAGGCAGTCTTTGACTAAGATTAGAATTTTGGTTGCAAAGCAAGGCAGTTATTAAATGATTCACTCCCAAATTTGAAAAAAAAATGCTATGGTTGTTAAGGAGATCATTGCAGTCCTTAAGCGATTTGTGGAGTCGTTAAGCAAATCTGGCTTTCCCCACTGACTTTGCTTGTTAAAAACTGGCTGGGGAAGGTTACAAATACTGATCATGTGACCCTGGGATAGTTGAACTGCCACAAATAGGTTCCAGTTGCCCAAATATTGATCACACAATGATAGGGATGCTCCAACCATTGTAAGTGCAAAGATGGGTCATAAATCATTTTCCCCGATGTCATAACTTTGAATGGCAACTTAACAAATGATTGTAAGTCAAGGACCACCTGTATTAGTAAACCACCCTGGTTAATGGATGGCATGCAACCGATGCACCACGATGATATCTGGATCCACTGTAAAAATGAGGAAGTTAACAATGGCCATTCTAGAGCAGGGTTATCAAACTCGATTTCATGGAGGGCCGCATCAGGGTTGTGTTTGGCCTTGGGGGAATAGGGTGGATGTGGCCAGGGTGGGTGTGGCCAGCTCAACATCACTCGTGTTGGGGGCGCCTGTGGTGGCCCAAGCGCTCTGCCAGAGAAAATGGGCTCTCGAGCTCCATTNTGGCCAGGGTGGGTGTGGCCAGCTCAACATCACTCATGTTGGGGGCGCCTGTGGTGGCCCAAGCGCTCTGCCAGAGAAAATGGGCTCTCGAGCTCCATTTCTGGCTGCGATGGCCTCCTGCAACCCTCTGCCAGTGAAAACGGAGCTCAGGAGGGCTGTGTGTGAATTGAATTGAATTATTTACTGTCACTGTACCAGTGGTGGAATTCAATTTTTTTTACTACTGGTTCTATGGGAGTGGCTTGGTGGCGTGGCAGGGAAAGGATACTGTAAAATCCCCATTCCTTCTTCACTCCAAGGAGAAGGTTACTGTAAAATCCCATTCCTCCCCACCCCACTAACCTGCTTTCCACGGTGGCCCTGTGGGCCAGCTCCTCCCCCCGGGCCTTAAGTTTGACACCTCTGTTCCAGAAGATGTTCTACAATTGTGATCCTGAGGCAAAGCAGAGTGGGTCTATGACAATTTGCCATGGCCAACCACAGCCAACTTGCCATGCGTGGCCATCTCACCACAAGACCGCTCACTGCAGGACGCAGGACAAGAGTGACTCTAATATCAAAGAAATGGTGCAATAGGATCATTAAAGAAAGGATGGCAAAGGAAGGACAGAGTTTAATGTGAATGGTAAAAATTTAAATATTTTTTAAAATTAGTTTAAATAATGAAATAGAATTGTTACATTGTCCTGCAGCGTGTTGGCCGTAATGAGTTGGCCATGGTGAGTTGGCCATGGTGAGTTGGCCACAGTGAGTTGGCCACAGTAAGCCAGCTAGGGGCAAGTTGTCCCAAGCAGCATCCCCTCCTTAAGTACAACTTAACCAACTGCCAGGTCCTTGTCAATATTCTTCCTGCCACCCCTTTTCTAAAAATGTATTTACTTATTTTGGTAATCCCAAATGAAGAGCAAACCCAGTAGGCTGATCAGTTCAGCTGTGGGGCTTCTCAACCCTGGCTGCTGAAATGTATTTGGCTGTAGAATGATTTATTGGGGGGGGGGTTATGTCAGCACTGGAGCAGTGCAAGGAGGGAATTCACGGACCTCCAAACCGTGAATGTAAAAAAAAGAAAGAAAGAAAGAATTGCAAGTGAATGGCGGGAAGCAATATCCTCCAAGTAAACCCAGTGCAAACCTGAAGGGCTCTCTTCCCCTGTCCAACAACTACTCAGAGTATTGTTGTTGAGCTTACAAAGACCATGACATTAATAGCCTGGTAAAAATGAATGTTCTTATTATATTTCACGTCTTGCCTGTTTCACCCATTTCCCTGTGGAAGGGATTCCAGTAAAACTGTGTCTCCTTTCTTTAAACCTTGGCATTTATTTATTGCAGCAATATCATGTGCAATAATAGATACACACACACACACACACACACACACACACCTTTTTTTTGCAGATTTTCCAAGCTTAATTATTTGGGGAATTCTATTTGTCACTGTGGCACTTAGGTATGTGAAATAAGTACCTGGTGCTATTTAGTTCCATATTTACTTAGGCAACTGTTTATTTCTGACCTGCACAAGGACTCCCAGAAGTTTAGAGATGTGATTACAAAATCTGTAAAAATAACATGAAAAGGAGTAGAACTTTGATCGCATCACATATGCTCTCTTGAATTTTTTTACCAGTCCTGAAGAGGCACAAGCAATCCATACATCCACTGATCCTACTGCTGACTGGGGCTACAAAATTCTGGATGGACTCTTTGTAGTCTTGTAGTAGTCATCTTGTAGTCATCTGGTACTGATAGAAGGGACTATTTGTAGCTCAGGGTTGAATTGTGGGGTCCTTAGTGCTCTCTGAGCTGGGTGGTTTTTTGGCACGTTTCATAACCCAACTCAGGACTATCATCAGTGCTAGAAGAGAAAAAGGTTTGAGAGGAGGAGGAGGACTGTGGGGTCCTTGGTGCTCTCTCAGCTTTGTTGTTCTTTTGGAGTCATTTCATTACCCGAACTAGATAACCTCATTAGTAGTCCTTTCATGCCAAAGTCTGATAGCCCCAATCAGAAAAGGTTTAGTGCCTCTTTCCAAGGCTTAGATAAGTGAAAAATGAGGAAAGCAAACTGCATTTTCAGTCCAAGCTGTATTACCTCTATGGCTCAATTATTAATAGGTTATAGTAATAGTTGTGCAGGTTTTTCCTTCAAGAGGCCTGTGCTAATGAAAGTAACATTAATCTTTAAGATTCTTTGCATCGTTCTATGAATTTGCATCCAAATTTTTTTTAGCATTCTTGCAAAAGTCCACCATACACAATAAATTGGCCCCTCATGCTTTCCACATTCCCAGCACTGATTTGAAAACCACTTTGCATGTTTAAAATGAATGTATTGCTTTAAAAATCCTGATAACTCTTGGATTGATATAGATCTTTTTCGTTTGTCAAATGTAACATAATGCTCAGAAGGAAAATTATATAAAATATTAGCGATGAATGCTAACATTAAGAACACATGGATTTTGTTTAACTTAATAAATTTATTGTTTTTCCCAACCACAAAGCTAAAAATGTTGGCTTCAAGATTTATATCTTACCTTTTATTTGGTACAACTTGAGACAGCGATCATAACTCTCTGCCCTTCTATTAACCTCACAAGAAGAACACTGTGAGTTGCATTGGTTTAAGACAGGAGTCTTCAAACTCAACAGCTTTAAGACTTGTGGACTTCAACTCCCAGTATTCCTCCTCCAGTCATGTTAGTTCAGAAATTCTGGGAGCTGAAGTCCACAAATCCTAAAGCTATCAAATTTGAAGACCCTTGGTTTAAGAGAAGGTGGCCAGCCAAGAATCACCCAGCTGACTGCCATGTCTGAGGAGAAGTAGAACTCACAGTCACTTGGTTTTAGTACAGTATGTTGACTTTCATAACTATTGCATCAGACTGGATGGTTTGTTTCTATCCTGATGATATTACCTAGTTTGATAATGAAACATCTGCAAGAAAACATCCAAGCTCAGAGAGCACCAAGGACCCCACAGTTCAACCCTGAAGTACAAACATTCTCTTCTATCAAGTATATTGATGACATATTCACAACAAATATTGTACTAGTTTGCTATTGCCTACTTGTAGGTTGTTTTGTACTTCTCAATTTAGCTATGCCCTGAGACTTCCTGATGTTCTCCCATGAGTATTAAGAAGTTCTGACCTTGGTTAACCAGTTAATAGAATAGAATAGAATAGAATAGAACAGAATATAGAATAGAATAGAATAGAATAGAATAGAAGTTTCAGCCATAAACTTACAGAAATGGAGAAATGCTTCCTTGCCTTTAACATGAGTGTGGTCTTTCTTGATAAGACTTGTGAAATGTGGAAATGGTTTTTTCCCAAGCTGCTGAGATGTCAGATAAAACAAACCCTGTTGGATGGCAAACTCAAACCCTCTCAATCTCCATTTATCAAGACCAGAGACCTTCTCAAGAAGATTAACAGATTAACAGAGTCGGAAGGGACCTTGTAGGTCATTTAGTCCAACCCACCATCCAAGCAGGAGTACCTACACCATTTCTGACAGATGTCAGTCCAGTCTCTTCTTGAAAGCTTCCAGTGATGAAGCTCCCACAACTTTTGAACTTCTGTTCCATTGCTCTCACTGAATTGTATTGCAGGTGTCTCTATTTTGGGTGGGCCAAGTAACAGGCTTCTGAGTGGCACCTTCATTTATGGAACACTCTTCCCAAGAAGGTCTCAGAATTTTTGTCATTTCACTGAAGCCATGGTAATCCAGCATGTATTACCTTTGGCATGTTAGGTTAGTTTTATGGGCACCAAAACTTTTTAGCTCTGGGAGATTGATTTTCACAGTTTATTTTTGGTTTTCATAATTCCATTTGGCCTTATTTTCCCCCATGCAAAGTCCACCAGGGTTGGGATGAGTTATACATATTTTTGACATAAATGATAAATACTTCAGTAAATCACATCTGACTACACAGTGATAGATAAGGGATTGTGAGGGAAACTGCAAAGGTTCCCAGAGAAATCTCTGAAAGTTCTAGCTAATGTTTAAAAGAGGGGAAAAAAGGAAATTCTAGTTTGCACATTTAAAATGAAAAAGCAGACTAGATTTTCTAGGAACTTAGAGGGGTGGACCTGGGCCTAATGTCCTTTTAGATCTGGAATAATGCCTAGTATTATGTCAGTTATAAACTATTTAACACTTCATCAATTCCACCGCCCCTAGTTTTCCATGTTCATTTTTCAGAGAACAATTTCAGAAATTTACCACCATGGTAATTCATTTCTATACTAAGCCAGAGGTGGAGAGGAAATAAGGAACACTTTCAAATGCCTTAATGTTTATCCTGGGCTGCAACAGGAAGGGAATTAATCATTTTTTTTCTAAAATAGCAAGAAAGAAAAGAAATACTGAACTTAAAAAATATTCGCCAAGCTGAGAAATAGCTCATAGTAAGGAAAAACCAGAGTTTCTGAATTTCGAAACTTGCGTATTTTGGCAGCTGTTGAAAGCAGGAGGAATTGAAAAGTTGCCAGGTTTTTCTTAAAATTGCCCTTTGACTCATATGAGATGATTCATTTTAGGGTGGCAGAACACCAACAGATCCAGTTCATGTTATTCATGTACTACAGTGTTGAAATTGCAGAATGGATATAAATCCATATAAATTCCTTTATATAAATTACATATATAATATATATTCATATATTGAATATTCATGAATATCATATATTCACATATATAAATGTACATTTATATTCATAAAGCCAATCCATTTACTCGACCATTTAAAAACACATCTATAGCTTTTGGAGAAATGTTGATTGTGAACAATCTCTAACTTTCCTGTTCATTGGGGATCAATCATAAGGTACTGTCATGCTGTCACTAAATCTGAATTAAAGGACTCAATATTGGTTGCATTGTGTACAAATCCATGATGCAGAGAGTTTTATTCTTTTTTTTTTTACTGACCTCAGAAGAATGAAAGGCTGAGCTAAACTTCAGCTGGTCAAGTTCAAACTACAGGCTGTGGGCAGGGGTGGATGCAATACTGTGTTCTAACCACTGCACCAAGAATGGAATGGAATAGAATAGAATAGAATAGAATAGAATATTGAATCGAATTGAATCAAATATTCTTTATTGGCCAAGTATGATTGGACACACAAGGAATTTGTCTTGGTGCAAATGCTTTTAGTGTACATAAAAGAAAAGATACATTTGTCAAGAATCATAAGGTACAACACTTAATAATAGTCATAGGGTACAAATAAGCAATCAAATCATACTAGGAGATAATCAATATAAATCATAAAGATACAAGCAACAAAGTTACAGTCATAAATGAGAAGAGATGGATGACAGGAACGATGAGAAGATTAATAGTAATGCAGACTTAGTAAATAGTTTCACAGTGTTGAGAGAATTATTTGTTTAGCAGTGTTGGCATTTGGGAAAAAACCATATCCATCTATCATCTATCTATCTATCTATCTATCTATCTATCTATCTATCTATCTATCTATCTATCTATCTCTATCATCTGTCATATCTACCTACCTACCTACCTACCTACCATCTATCCCTCTGAGATAAGCTGTATCAACGACAGGATGGAAGTGTTTGTTTCCTAATTCCAAAATGAAATCTGTCAAATCAAGGGGAGGAGTAGGGGAGACAAGTGCTCCATTTCCACTTTGTCTTCCCCCATATTTTTGGCCCACGGCCAGAGATTTCACCATGGTTGTCTCTGCCATCTGGAAGCCATCAGTAGAAACAATAGAGCGCTAGGAATTGGAAGCAGTATCGCATGTCCCCTGGGATTCCACTCCAGAAAACATGAGAACACAAACCATTGGACACCATGTGGTCCATTACTTCAAACTAACAAATCTGTCTGCCTTCCTCCTTTCTGTTTTGCTTGGCACCACATGACCCTTTCACAATGAAATGCAGCTGTTGGAGAAAGAGAGTCGCTCATTGGTTGTTTTCTTTGTCTTTAACCTCTTCTATGCCCTCTACTGTTTCTCTCCATTGCAATATTAAAAGTGGTCTGTGCCCTCCCCCAAACATTCAACAGGGTTGTGAAATGATCTAGCTCTGCTTATAACCCATTTCTGCTTCTGGTTGGTTTCTCCAGGAAACAAATTGAACTTTCTTCCCCCCACCCCAACACTCTTTCCATAAACTGAAAATATTAATTCTGAAACTATTTATTATTAGGAATGCTTCTGGTTTTGATAAAGGTCATAACATCTGTCCAGAACCAAGCAGTCTGATGAAACAATGAAAACTAGAACCAAGGAGGTCCGTATGTCTCCATTATCATCCACCATCCTCTATGACAGGGGTCTCCAACCTTGGCAACTTTAAGACTTTTGGACTTCCAAGTCCCAAAATTCCTCAACCAGAGTTCGAGAGTTCCTCAGCCAGTGTTGGAGATCCCTGCTCTATGGATCTTGGTCCAACCCTTCTTTCTCAGCCAACTCCACCGAATAGGGCTGCTGTTATGGTAAAAGGGAATTTTTAGGTAAGTTATCTTCAACAAGTATTGCAGTAATTTTGTCCATGCTTCTTTAGACTTGGGGCTTTTCTTTTAAAATTTTCAACTTAAAGCCCTGCAAGGCCTATGAAGCCTGTTTGATAGAGACTGATGAAAAATGTACTAATGCTATATTTATTCAGTATTGCTGCATGTATATAAGACACTCTCTCACTCTGTCTACAAGCTATATCTCTCCATCTATCATCCATTTATATCTATCTATCTATCCATCATATATCTATTTATCATTATCATTACTATCTATCTATCTATCATCTCTCTATTATCTAGCTATCAATCATCTATATCATCATTATGCTATCATTATCGATCATCATTATTATTTATCCATCTATCATCTATCTATCTATCTATCTATCTATCTATCTATCTATCTATCATCTATCTATAACCTATTTAGCTATCAATCATCTATATCTGTCTACCGTGTTCCTCACAAAATAAGGCTGGGCCCTAGTTTTTTTTGACCCCCCAAAAAACGGCTAGGCCGTCTTTTCGGGGGTGACTTAATTCCCCCCCTTGCATCCTCGGATGGGTGGGCGGTGACAGCTTGGATGTTGACCTCGGCGTTGGTGGGGCACTTCGTATTGGGAGACCTTCCGCCACTGTTGCTTTCCCTTTTCCCTTGCTGCAGTGGCATTTAGAGCAACACTGCAATGTTTGGTGCAACCACGTGCGGCCAGCCAGGGCTCCTCCCTACAACCGGAGCCCTGCAGAGACACTTGGCTTCAGGCACTCCTGTTGCCACCTTCCCTTTGACTTCGAAGGCAAAGCCAATTATTTTAAAAACAATGCCCTACTACAACAAAGCCTCCCCTGCCCGAGAGGGCAGCCCAACCCCACATGGGGAGGTGAATCTCCCGGGGCTGCAGCACAGGATCGGCCCACTTTGGGAGAAGCGCCCAGCCACCATCCCTGCCTGGCGCTGGGCAGAGCACGAAGAGCTTAGCCTAGGGCGCCCAGCACAGCTGACAGGCGGCCCCTCATTCCCGGCAGCAGAGCTCTCACCCAGGAAGCGAGTGCCTCCCCGCCAGACCCTCCGCTCATCCTGCCAGGGCCACGCCAGAGCCATGTGGGCTGGGCAAAGCCAGGAAAGTGAGCCGCGGGTGCGCGCCCGCCTTCCAAGCAAAAGAGCCGGGCCGACCTGAGCTTGGCTTCCTTCCAAGTCCCTCCAGCGTGAACATGAAGGTGCCACTGGGAGAGGCTGCCCGAGGCAGTGATAGCACCCACCTGTCTGCAGACAGGGAGGCGAGGTGATGGCAGCACTGCTTCCCTGGCCGGCAGAGAGAGCCCGAAGTCACCCATCCTTTCCACCCCTCGCCCAGCCCATCCCCATCCCCACGCATCTCCAAATGTGCTGGCAGCTCCAAATGCTGCAACGGAACAGGCATCAGGCAGAGGCGCTGACTCGGCCGGGCTCAGCTCAGAGTAGGACATGGCGCAGGCTGTTGCCTTGCCTTCCTGTCCACGGATGGGTGGGCACTATCATTGCCTCGGGTGGCCTCTCCTGGTGGCCCTTTCAGGTTCGGGCTGGAGGGACTTGGGAAGGAAGCCAAGCTTGGGTCGGCCCGGCTCTTTCACTTGGCAGGTGGGCGCGTACCCATGGCTTGCTTTCCCAGTTCTGCCCAGCCCGTATGGCTCTGGTGCAGCCCTGGTGGGATGAGTGGAGGGCCCAGCTGGGAGGCGATCGCTGCCTTGGCGAGAGCTCTACCGCCAGGCAGGAGGGCCCGCCTGTCAGCTGCGCTGGGCACCCCAGGCAAAACTCTTAGTGCTCTGCCCAGCACCAGGCAGGGATGGCAGCTGGGTGCTTCTCCCAGGGTGGGCCGATCCTGCACTGCGGCCCCAGGAGATTCGCCTCCCCACGTGGTATTGGACTGCCATCTCGGGCAAGGGAGGCTTTGTTGTAGTAGGGTGTCATTTTTAAAATAATTGGCTTTACCTTCGAAGGCAAAGAGAAGGTGGCGACAGGAGCGCCTGAAGCCAAGTGTCTCCGCAGGGCTCTGGTTGCAGGGAGGATCCCTGACTGGCCACACGTGGTTGCGCCAAACACCGTGACGCTGCTCTAAACACTGCGGCAGCAAGGGAGAAGGGAAAGCAACGGTGGCGGAAGGTCTCCCAATACAAAGTGCCCCACCAATGCAGACAGCACCATGTCCAGGTATGCAACAAAAGTACTTCCTAATGGCAAGCCCCCCCCTGCCTTTCCCCCCTATTTTGCATGTTTAATATAGGCCTTAATTTGGGAGGAGGAGCTTAATTTGATTTTCTGCCAATAAAACATGCTGGGCTTTCCTATTGGTGGAGGCCGTATTGTTGGAGAAACACGGTATTATCATTATACTTTATCCATCTGTCTGTCATCTCTATCTCTCATTTAGATATCAATCATCTGCCAATCATATACCTCTATCATCATTATGCTATCTATGCTTTCTGTCTGTCTGTCTATCTATCTATCTCCCTGATAAGGTGACTCTGAGTGTTTATAGATCATAAAAAGCAATCTAAAATTTAAAACTATGCAAAAAGCAAATAAGCAAGCAAGCAGGCAAACAAACAAACAAGAAACACCAGAACCAACAGATAGATAACATTAGTGGTGAACAACCCTCCCCAGGGCCCCAAACCATATAATCTTACCATAAACTCAAATCCCTTTCCTTCTTTAAATAACAAGCTTCTAACCCAAAGGGTCAATGAGACACATCTTGTGAGCCAGCTAAAATAACAGGGAAGGAATTTCCTTGATCAATATCCACTGAGGGCAGATATCTGTTCCTCTAACCCTTAAAAGACTTTCTCTTCACCTTCAGTGCTTTTTAGCAGGGTTCATTCTGATTCTTTGAGGGGAGGGGAAATATATGCAGGATTCTGGATTTCATATGAAAAGTGTTCTGTGTTAAAAAAATACAATCCTGGGAGTTGAGCATCTGGGCTAGCCCTTGAAATATTTAAGTGGGGTTGGAATATTCCAAGAGAATGAGAGATGATCGATAGGAAGGATTTCTATTCAAAAAACAATTGGCTGTATTAAAAATTAGAATAGATGAAAAAATTAGAAATAGGGGGAATATTGTTATACATATTTTTACTTAACATGTCTAAAGTGAATGTTAGAGCATAAGATCAGATTTTGAAAGAGGATCTTTGCTTAATAATTATGCTATTACTATTAGAAGGATGTAGCAAATATTGCACAATTGAAAAAGGAAGGATTATGTGTTTACACTGATACATATAGTAACATTAGATTATGTAAGCTTGATTAATGTGGTAATTTTTATCTACATCAATACTATTATTGTACCAAAACAAATGATACTCAGACCCCACACTGTCCATGAAATGATATTGATGGGTTTTTTAAAAAAAAAAAAACTTTACAGGAAAACAAAACAAAGGAAGCCAAAAGTTTTAAGAGCTGTCATGTAGGGAAATAAGTTCAACATGAAAATAGTTGGTCAGAGCCTGGCCTTGGAATAGCTTGTCTCCAGAAGTTCTGTGTGGGCCATTAAGAAGAGATTGGACATCCACTAATCTTGGAATGGTATAAAGTCTCCTGTTCGAACAGGGGGTTGGACTAGAAGACCTCCAAGATCCCTTCCAACTCTGTCATTCTGTAAGCCCAAAGCAGGAATGGTGCCCCCAAAGACAAGCATTTGGCAGGTTTTTATTCCCCTAATCCAGTTCAGCCTTAAGTGCAGCACTTATTCTTTGGAGAGGACTTCAAAAGAGGGAGAGTTATTTTTTTTACAATTGTGATCAAGGAAAAGAGAGTCAATGTCTCCTTATATAATTTGGCCAAGTCTTAAAACAACAGCCACAAAAGCCTCCAGACAAGTTTAACTGACCTTCAAGGTAGTTTGCTCCTAAAAAACAAAATCCAGGGTTTCTGATCCAGAGACTTGTACCACAATAGCCTTTGTGGTGTGTGGCCAACGAGAAGTGGGGAGACCTCTGCCCGAGAAAGGGAAATTGAAACTAAATCCCTAGGAAGGCATCTCCCTTTAGAATAATGTGGCTGCTCTTTTCTTTTCTTTGTAGAAAATACCCATACAACTAAACGGTGTGATTATGATGTGCTTGTACTTGTGCGGATGAGCATGTATATACATAACCATGGTATTTTTTTTTTTAAAAAAAGGTAGAAAAAGCAATTGCATGAAGGTTGAATTCTGATGTGATGAATTTGCAAAACATGTACAGTGAGAGCTTAGGCACAGGAGACAAATTCCTTGTGTATCCAATCACAATTGGTCAGAAAGAATTCTGTTCTGTTCTGTTCTGTTCTGTTCTGTGTTTTGCATTTTGTGTTTTGCGTTCTGCATTCTATTCTATTCTGCATTCTGTTCTAATCTAATCTAATCTAATCTAATTCTTCATTCCAATATTCTATTCTATTCTATTCTATTCTATTCTATTCTATTCTATTCTATTCCATCCCATCATATTCTGATTTGTCTTGAAATACAAATAGTAAATCAAACCAAACCAAATAAACAAAAGATTACAAAATTATATCCATGGAACCAAATGTTAGTGTCCAAAACAGCTCCAGATTCACTCCATTGTTTGTTCTCACTTTGTTCACCTAAATTCTATTAAAAATATACATCAGCGTTTGATGCCAGGGTCGATAATATTCTAGGCCATTACTAATATTCTTGTTGTTTAACTCACATTGTTCTAGTTCCTACGTACTTTTAATTGCATCATTTTAGTACAAAGCTAATTGTGTGGTTTTGCAATATGATATAATCCCCTGCAGCAGATGAGGTGATTGAAATCATACATTAGAGACATTTTGCTCATTAAAAAAGTGAAGTCCAGATAGAAATGTTTCCGTCTCTGCTTCATGCATATGCATTTCTCCAGTGGGAAGGTGAATGTCTTCATTTCTAATAGGTTAAACCCCCAATCAGTGGGGGGAAAAAACTTTTTCACTAATGGGAAAACTGAGCACAGAGAACCCAGCCATGTTCTTTCAGTTTCAGTTTCCCCGAAAATACGGCCTACCCTGAAAGTAAGTCCAAGCTTGATTTTACACATGAGCCCAATATAAGCCCTACCCCAAAATAAGCCCTAATTAAGATCCCATCCACTCCAGAGTGGATGGGTAAAACTTAAGGTAGTGTGGGAATGGGGGGAGGGCGAAGCTGCCCTACTACTTACCTTTGGACAGTTGGAGCCAGGCCTTCAACACCCTGACACCTGTCTTGCTGGCCTATTTCTTCTGCAGCCAGCAAGGCTGGCAAGGCTTTCCTGAAGGCCTCTGTAACTGATAACAAAGCTCTGGATCCATTACCAGCTGCAAAGGCCTTCAGGAAAGCTTTGCCGAGGCACAGAAGAAGTTCCTGAAGGCCTCTGACAGCGAAAAGGAGACCAGAGGTGACACAAGCAAGTGAAGTTAATGAGTGGATGACATCCCTCAAAAATAAGACCTGGTACCTTTTTTGGTGGCAAAAAAATATAAGACAGGGTCTTATTTTCAGGGAAACACAATATATGTATGTGGGAAAAAGAGACAAATCTGTACGAGACTCTGATATAAAGCTGAAGTTTAAATCCTTGCTCTATTAAAACCGATGGCAAAGTTTTCTACTCTGATTATTGGCAGGCCGTGAACTCATCTGCACCTTTGGCTAACATCTGATCACAGCTGGAATATGTTCCTCTTAAAAAACATGATTTCAGAACGATGTGGACTTCGCATATATGTTTATTGCTTGTTCTCCCTTTTAAGAGAGCCTTTGGGTTAAAAGGGGGGGAAAAAGAAATTTAACTCGAGGGGAAAATGTGATCCAGGGGTCTCAGTTATGGGTTGTGAATTGTTTTCTTCATTGTTTCCAGTTACTCCAAGGAATGCATCTGTAAACTGAGGATCTCCATTAGTAACTGCAGTCTATCATTCCTTCCTTCATGGTCTTCAAGGCTCAACAATGTTGAATTGCATTGAGCTCTGGGTTCTTTTTTGGAGGGAGGGGAAGAACAATGGAAGGATGAGTTGTAGACCCAACCCTTGCAATCTTAGTCCATCTCAGTTTTATGAAAGTATCCCAATTTTGCACTTTGAGAACTTAGAATATAATATAATAACAGAGTTAGAGGTCTTCTAGTCCAACCCCCTGCTTAGCGAGGAAACCCTACACCACTTCAGACAAATGGTTATCCAATATCTTTTTTAAAACTTCCAGTGTTGGAGCATCCACAACTTCTGGAGGCAAGTTGTTCCATTGATTAATTGTTCTAACTATCAGGAAATTTTTCCTTAGTTCTAAGTTGCTTCTCTCCTTGATTAGTTTCCATCCATTGCTTCTTGTCCTGCCCTCAGGGGCTTTGGAGAATAGTTTGACTCCCTCTTCTTTGGGACAGCCCCTGAGATATTGGAACACTGCTATCATGTCTCCCCAAGTCCTTCTTTTCATTAGACTAAACAGACGCAGTTCCTGAAACCGTTCATCGTATGTTTTAGCCTCCAGTTCCCTAATCATCTTTGTTGCTCAAGATAATGGCTCAAAATAGATAGGAAACAACACAGGTAATGAATTACCCATTTTTCTAGAGTGAGGAATAGCATGTTTTCAATAATCCTGCCCAATAAGGTTAGTGGGCAGCCAGAATGAATGAGCAACCTACCAGGTTTTTTTATGGCCCTTTGAAAATCCTTTTCTTCTTCTTCTGGCACAACTGTAACCACATTGCTTGCATCTATCCTTGCGGGGTTTTTAAAAAAAATCCCTGTAAAATGTTAACGCTACCAAAGAGCTGCCTACAATAGGAAAATTTCTCTGCTAAATCAGCCAAACTACTGATTTGAATAGTTGGTATTGTCCTTACTGGGTTGAGGTTCATATCCTGGCTCATCCATGAAGCTGGCGCAGAAATATTGGGCAAGTAATTTTAACTTAACAATTGAAGATGTAAAATGTCCTTAGAAGCGGTCGGTTTCTGATGGCTTTATGGATATGTCTTGTTAGGTTCTTCTTCCAGTTCTGTTTTCAAGAGGGAGAACTACTTATTACACTCCCATGCTTCCCCTGGAAAGTTAGGGCATGACATTTGTGGGAAATTGCTAGCATTTGCTAGCAGGAGACTCCAAGTGGAGAGAGGGGGAAGGATTTGGCACAGTAAGGTTATTTGCAAATTGAATGGAAGATTCCATTGGACAAACCTTCTAGGATTGAGTTCTGAATGTGAAATTGTGCCGGAAGGTTGGGGCCCTAGCTAGAAACAGAGGCACCTGGATTCAAAGGCAGGCTTAGCTATGGAAGCTCACAAGATACTTTGGAAGCCTCCTTCATCTAGCCTAGTGGCAGGATTGTTGTTGAGGGGGAAAGGAGGGATTGTAAGTAAGTGAGTGGGAAGGGAGGGAGGGTGGAAAGGAAAGGAGGAGGAAGGGAGGAAAGGGAAGGGAAAGAGGAGGAAGGGAAGGGAGGGAGGAAGATAGGGAGTTGGAGGAAAGGAAAGGAAATAAGAGAAAGGAAGAGAGGAAAGGAAAGGAGGAGGAAGGGAATGGAGGGAGGGAGGAAGATAAGCAGGTGGAGGAAAGGAAAAGAGGGGAGGAGATGGGAGGGAGAGGAGGAAGGAAGGTGGAAAGGAGAGAGGAGGAAGGGAAAGAAGGGGAAGAAAGGAAGGAAGGAAACTAACTTCTGATAAGGAAAGGCACTGGAACGGAGGAAGGGAAGTAAGGAAGAGAAGGAAGGAGGGAGGGAGGGAGAGAGAGGGAGGATAGGGCAAAGCTACCCAAGGAATGACCATGCCACCAGGACTTGAACAGTCCTGGAGCAACAACTTCCAACTTCTACCATAGGTGTGTAGCAAAGAACAAAGTACTTATAACCCTCTGGCTCTTGATGCTTCCTTGTTCCTTGGTTCCTTGTTGGGACAATGCAACATCTCCAAGAGCCTGCTTCTGTCTTTCTGGCCTTTTGAAAGAATCATGAAGACTATTCCATAAAATGTTCTGAATGAACTTTGGGAAAACCAGCTATGGGGCGGGGGTGGGTGGGCAAGGTTGAAAACAGGCATTGTCGCCACCACTCGGTGGTTTTTGAATTTAACCCTGGGACAAGGGGCAGCTCCCTTGGAGTTCGGCCTTCTCCCACACGAAGAACCCGCACAGACCCAGGACCACTCGGCAGACCATGATGCACAAAGCTCGCTCCTGTTTCAATAAAGGCGGCCTTTGTTCCCATTGAATGCCAATGGTGCTCAAAGAATGGATGACATTTCTGCGTGGCACAGGAGGGGTGTCAACTCGGGGTGGAGTAGGGGAGGAAAGAGAGGAGAAAAAGAATCAGTCTGTTTCCACCCTGACAAGGCCACCTTTGAAAGCTCATCTGTTCGGTAGCATCAAAACACTCCAAGCGTTGTCTTTGGCTATGTTCTCTTTCTCTCCCTCCTCCACACCTCACCTGTTCCTTCAGAGTTTTCTCGTGGAGCCTTTTCAGACCCCACTCTTCCTCCTCCTCCTCTTCTTCCTCCTCCTCTTCTTCTTCTTCCTCCTCTCCTCCTCTTGCTCCTGCTCTTCTTCCTGCTCTTCTTCTTCCTTTCCTCCTTCTCCTCAACTTCTTCCTCCTTTTCTTCTTCTTCCTCTTCCTCCTCTCCTCCTCCTGCTTTTCCTCTCCTCTTCCTCCTCTTCTCCTCTTCCTCTTCTTCTTCATCTCCTCCTCCTCATCTTCTTCCTCTTCTCTACTTCCTCCATTATCATCATCATCCTCTTCCATACTCCTCTTCCTCCTCCCAATTATGGAAGAATCGAAGAAAGGAAAAGCTGTGAGGGAGTGGAAGACCAAAATAACCCAAAGCGTAATCCTCAACTGAGGCCCAAAATGGAACAAGGGCTTTGGCCCATTGGTTTCATTTATCAAAGAGATGGTGTGTTAGACATGCATCTTTGGCAGAATTGATTTCTGAAGGAAACTCAGCAGAAAGAGAAACTGGGCTTCCAAAAACAGGAGCAAGTGATTGCAGAAGCTTTCTGGGTTAATTCATTAAAATTAATTGATTGAATTCATTTTGATTATTTCTGCCATGTAAGAGTGGAGTTTGGTGCTGCCAGATATAGACTGCAGAACCTCAGAAGGCCACTTGATGGTAGAAGTGAGAACCTTAACTGATCCCACAATTACCTCTTGACCCCAAATGACTCTTGGAGCCATAATTGGCCCCAGAATGATCCCTGGCAGCTTGACCTCAAATGACTCCTAGAATCTTACATGACCCCACAATTAACTTTGGAAGTTTGAATTGACATCCAATGACCACTGCAACCTTAATTCACCCCAAAATTACCCTTAGAAGCTTGATTTGACCTCAAATGACATTTGGAACCTTACAAGGCAAGCCATTCCAATGGTTAATTGTTCTCATCGTCAGGAAAGTTCTCCTTAACTCCAGGTCCTAGTTATTCTTTATTGGCTTCCATGATTTCTTGTCCTGCCCTCAGGTGCTTTGGCGAATAGGTCCCCACATCTTAATATTGCCAAGTTTGCAAAACACTGGTTTAAATGGCACAATGAGGGAGACACTATACAATAGTCCTCTTGTCTCAAGTGAGGTTCTCCTATATTGCTTCTCTTTGGTTATATTGCAGACTCCAGCCTGGTAAAAACAGCAGATGAATTCAAGGCAGAATCAAAATTTGATTTGAATTTAGGAGATGAGAACAAACCAGAATTGTGTAATAATTAAATGTAAAGGTTCCCCTTGCACATATGTGCTAGTCATTTCTGGCTGTAGGGGGCAGTGCTCATCTCCATTACAAAGCCGAAGAGTCAGCGCTGTCCGAAGACATCTCCGTGGTCATGTGGCCGGCATGACTAAATGTCTTCGAAGGCACATGAACACTGTTCCCTTCCCACCAAAGATTTCCCTACTTTTCTATTTGCATTTTTTACATGGTTTTGAACTGTGAGGTTGGCAGAAGCTGGGACAAGGAACAGGAACTCACTCCGTTACATGGCACTAGGGATTCAAACCACCAAACTGCTGACCTTTCCAATAGATGTTCAGCGTCTTAGCCACTGAGCCACCACATCCCTTTAATAATTACATATACACAATAACAGATGCACACACACAACTACACACTCTTCATGCTGTTTGTTTCATAAAAATCTGTTGTGGCAGCCACCAGTTAAATAAAAAAGTGTATCTACTGAATGAAATTTGATTATGAGATTATATACTGTACATATATATAAAACACAAAAACTCAGTAAAAAAGCTGGAACACACTTCCTCACTAGTCCAGCACATGAAAGCCACAGGTCACAGCATCAACTTCAGTGGCACTAAAACTCTAGCCACAAGGAAAACCCCACCACAGAATCATCAGAGAAGCCATAGAGATGAAAAAAGACCTGAAAGCATGAATAGGGACGAGATGATTCCACCAGACTGTTGTCAAGTGTTTTATTGGGAACCTGTATTCTCAAACAAAAAATTCTCCCACACCGCAAGCAGGCAAAACCACGCTGGGCACTCAAATACAGATCCTTCCGATACTCCAGCCCAAAAACACACCCCAGTCAACCACCCAGATTGAAATTATTAGCTTCCTAATAAACAAAGCCAGCCATTCACCTGAAGCCAAACCACATAAAAGCCTCAAATCAGCAAAACCACAATGTTGCCAGCCAATCAAGACAAAAAAAACCACAAAACAGACAGAAGATATTAGAAACACAATCAAGCAGAACACAGAAAAACTTCCAAAACCAATAAACCACAGATCAAGACTCCCAACCAATCAAGATGAAGAAAAAAAACACCATTCTGGCATAAGCAGTAGCGCTAGCCCAAAGTTTAAAACTGAAAGGCTGTGAAAGTCTGACCCACATACGAACTCAATACAGAAGCCTGATGATGGCAGATGGATTCTGTGAAATGTTGCTACAACTTAAAGCACAACTATAAATGATGTGGAAAATACCCAAACAAAGCTGCAATACGTACATACATATATACATTACATACATTCATACGTACATGTGTGTGTGTGTTGTGGTGTTGTATTTGTATGTATATGGTTGCTGTTTAGTTTTCTTCGGTATTATCCCACGTCATTGTAGTTGTGCTTTTAAAGTTGTAGCAAACGTTCAGCAGAATCTTTCATCTGCCATCATCAGGCTTCTGTATGAGTTTGTATGGGGGTCAGGCTATTCACAGCCATTAGTTTTTAAATTTTGAGGCTAGCCTACTTGCTGTCCCAGGATGGTTTTTTGTTTACAGCCTGATTGGTTGGGAGTCTTGTCTGTTGTTTTATTGGTCTTGGAGTTTGGTTTTGATTGGTGTTTCTGTTCTTCGGTCTGTTTGTGGCTTTGATTGGCTGGCAACACTCTGTTCTTTGTGTTTGGAGGCTTTCAGTGCAGCTTGGCTTCGCGTAAAAGGATGGCTATATCTCTATCAGGAAGCTTGGATTTCATCTGGGTGCCTGGTTGGATACGTGTTTGAGCTGGAGGCATCAGAGGGAGTCTGTTTGCTGCCCAGGTGTTTGCCTGGCTTGTGTGTGAGACTTTCTATTTGAGGAGTGCAGGCTCCAAATGTATTGACAGTCTGTGGAATTATCTCTTACTATTCATGCTTTCAAAGGTCTTTTTCAATCCTATGGCTTCTCTTTGATGATTCTGTGGGGCTCGGGTTTCCTATAGGGCTAGGGTTTTAGTCCATCGAAGGTTGATGTTGTGAGCCTGTGGTTTTCATGTGTGGGATAAGTGAGGAGGTATGTTCAGCTTTTTTTCGAATTTTTGCTGTTCAATCCAGCAGGTACTTATTCTTCCTATTAGTTGCTGTCTATTGTCATATACATGGTATGTATATGTATATATATAGTGTGCTGTTAAATCTCTGATTACCAGCTTCTTCCCACTCTCTGTTTCTTCCTAAGTTTTTTCCTTTTCTTCTACCTTTCTTACCTGATTCGGTTTCTCTCTTTGCTTCTCTTTAAGTATTCACTTTCATTTCTCTGGTGCTTGTTTCATTTCTGCTCCTGCTTTCAGTTTAACTGAAAACTGTTGCTTCCTCCCTCCTCCCCTGGTTAAGCAGCTTCATTGGCTTTCAGACACTTTAAATAGACATTCAGGACTGATATCTTCTTCATTGCCTTGAGGTCTCTTCTGGATTCTCAGCCACCAGTTTGCTGAAAGAGCTTCCAGGCTTTCCTCTGGAGGTCTGAAATCCTTCGTCTCCCATCAACTGGAGGTCTGAGGTGACTTCGGTCTTCCAATAATTCACTTCGTTCCACTTCTTCTCTGAGAACACCCTTTTAAAAAAACATACATAGCACCCATGCCAGCCCTCAAAGATTCTAAGAAACAGGTCTCACCTTCTAGAAAGCGTTTAAGAGTCTAAGGCTTGGGGGTGCCACAACAAGCTGCCATTGAGACATAGCTATGAGAGAACTGTTATATAAGCGTTGCATGATGTCTCCAGTGGCTGAAGAAAATGGGGTAGTGGAAAGGTTATTTGTTCTGTTTTTTTTTGCTACCTTGTCTTTTTGCCATTCTTGTTCTTTTTTTGCCATTTGGACATTCAGAATAAAAGTTGGAAAAAAGGCTTGGAGTCTCTAGTCCAAACCCCTGCTCAAGCAGCAGATCCTACACCAGGGTTCTTTCAAACTTGAAGTCCACAAAGTTGTGAACTTCAACTTCCCAGGAATTCCTCCTCCATCTTATTAGCTCAGGAATTTCTGGGAGTTGAAGCCACAACTTTGAAGGACCCTTGTCCTTATACCATCTTTGACAAAAGCGTTTGTCCAGTCTCTTTTTGGAAAAAACCCTCCCAGAGTATGAAGACCCACAGCTTCTGAAGGCCAGCAGCTCCCACTGGTTGATTGTCCTCACTGTGAGAAAATTCTCCCTTCATTCTAGATTGTTGTCTCTTGTTTCCATCCATTGCTTCTTGTCTGCCTTCTTGTGTGCTTTTGGAAAGAGGTTACTCTCCCTTTTCTTTGTTTTACTTCTCAAGAATTTTATTTCTCAAAGAATTTTTTTCAAGATGTTTTTCAGCGATCTGGGCTGGAATTCCTTGGCATAAATGCCAAAAATGGTGTATATTAAATCATTCCCAAATAAGTTTTTTTTCGCAAGATATTTACCTTGGATTTAAGGGTTTTATGGAAGCAGAAATGTTGCAAATGAATAAGATGGTTTTCAAGAAGATAGACAATTCATTGATAGTGATAGAATTGGATATCAAAACACATCCACAATAAAACATAATTTCAATGTTCGAGATTATATACTGTTGCGGATAAGAATTTGTTGTGAGGACATCTTTGTATGTCCCCTCTTTATATCAGCTTGATTTGCCACGACAAAATACAACGAAATCTACATCGGGTACTGCTGTATATGCGGAAAGCATTGGATTGGATGGAGATCTATAGAACAGAAACATCTAAAGTTTGTCAAACAAATGGAGGCCTGAATTCTATGTTTGTTCTTTATTATGTACAGATTTAGTTTGGTATAAAATCTAAATCTGTATATTTGAATATGGGAATTAAGGTAACAGATCCTATTGTT
Source organism: Laticauda laticaudata (assembly GCA_004320025.1). NCBI lineage: Eukaryota > Metazoa > Chordata > Lepidosauria > Squamata > Elapidae > Laticauda > Laticauda laticaudata. The sequence continues at coordinate 50,329 of BHFT01028479.1, forward strand.
GTTTATGAAGATAACCAATCAGCAATACAGATGGCTTTCAATATGCTTGTTAAAACAAGAACTAAACACACTGATTAAAGATATTAAATGTGAGACAATGGTGTGCAAGGTAGATGATTAAGCTTGAATACTGTATGTCAGAAAACAATATAGCAGAAATTTTCATTTTACAAAGGCCCAAAGGCTCCTATAAAGCATAAGGCATGCTGTGAAGATTATTGACTTAGAATGTAAGGTTGTATAATATTATCTTACCCAAAAGGGCGGAGAATGTTAGGAATATGAGGACAACCTAACAGGTTATTTGGGTTAGAAATATAACCCCGGATAAACATTTTAATACTGTCTCTTTAGGGAATGCAAGAGCATGCAATTGGGTGTGGTTCTCAATGGCTTAAGATGGAGCCAAGTAAACCTGACTTATTAGTCTGAGTCTCAGAAGAGAAGAGAGTGTATCTTTATTTCTTCTGTGGAAAGTATTGCTATTGCCTCCCATTTTTCCTAATTGACTGATATTACTGGATTTAATGTAAGTCTGATACTTAACTGTTTTTTTGGGAAACAACTGGAACCCCCCCTTTTTTTGGGTTCCTGAAAATCCCTGATTGAAAAAACTGCACTGATTTAACCTGGGAATGACTTTTGGGACTGCTTTATTTTGGACTTTTTGCTTAAACCTTTCTGGAAGTTAAAAACCTACATTACTTGTAACAGTGTATCTGTTGTACTGTGTTCTGTATTGTTCCAGCTTACTCTCTATACTGCGCTCATTCTCCTAAATGGGGAATTACCTCAACATTACCTCAGCATTGTCTGTTTCAGATATCTTAACAACACGTTTAGCAGCTTTAGCCAGTGCCTTTCAGTGGCTCAGCATTAAATCTCGCTAATGATTAACACTGTATGCAATAAAATCTGGCCTTGACCAATTACTGAAATAGATTAAACTACCAGTCAAGGACTGATAAATGTTCTTATCCAAAAATAGGACTTTTATAACATCAACTATGCTAAAACTCCTGGCCATTGGTGGTTTTAGCCGGCTTAAAAAGTCCAATTTATAAACTTTTTAAGCTAATGCGTTAATTTTATCTGCCTGTGAGATTTCTTGTATCCTCTTCCTAGTTTGTCTACCTTTAAACCAAGATAATTGTTTTGATTTCTCCTAACTGTTTTATCTTAAATTTATTTTCCAGGCAAAGTGGAAATTTATCTCAGTAGCTTCTTGTTCAGTTTTGTATTAATGCATTCATCAGTAAACAATACAATAATGAAATCATACCCATTATTTCTCTTTTAAACAACATGGAATCAGCCATGCCAGCTACAAAACCTATTCTAGTTTCCATTCTTTAACTATAATTGGTTTCCACTCATATTCCTCGATTGCTTTAAACCATAGACTCTTTTCAATTCCAGCAATCATTAGTCAGTATTAATCATTTTTTGAGACTAAGGTTTCTTTAAAATATAATAGTGGTTTAACGGTGCATGCAAGATAAGCTGTCTCTTACATCCAAATGAATTTACAATTATATTTCTGCCTTAGCTGCCCACACTAACTCTGCCCCTTAAGTAGTAGCCTGTCAGAACTAGGGGTGCCAAACTCCTTCATCGTAGTCTTTGTTGTCTGATTGAACCCTTGTGCCTCCAACCTGGCTTTATGGTAACAGTCCCATCCACACCTGTCTTCAGTTATTATCCGATTATATCTCTAAGGGGCATGTTTACCTAGTTGTAACTTAAACATTTTCGTATACATCCCAGTTTTTTTTAATGATTCTATGTTCCTTATCCACTGCTTTCTCAAGCAGCCTGATCCTTAGGCAGGCATTACAGTTTTTTCATATAATTACTTGGAACTGTAATTCACTTGGCATAACAACACGTAGCCTGAGTATCTATTCACGGTGGTTGTGTTACTCGTTGATCTTGGTAATACAGGGCTTTGCTGTGGACTTTCCGCTGCCATCTGCTCCTGTTCTTCTATTCCCTCCTGTGCTTGTTCTACTTACTTCATCCTGTTCTCTAACTCTGTAAATGGCTATTTGGGGTGTACTGATTTTATCCTTAGGGACTTAATTTGGGTTTTGTCAAATAATAATATCATTGGCTGGAATTCCTGTTTCCAGTTTATCCCACCCAAACGTGCTCTAAGAAAATTTGCACAAGCACTACATAAACATGAGCTGTGCCTTGATCCCAAAATCTAATGATCGTGTTGCCCTCATAGCCCACAAAAATTAACTTCTTAGTCTATGTTGCCCTTCAAGTCTTATTTTGACGGGAATATGCACCCATGCTGGAGCTCCAATGTGTGTAGGTAACTTAAATTTGGTTTCTGGATGCCAACGATGAATGGCAAATTCTCCACGTTGTCTTATTTAACTACATTATTTAAAACAGGTTACGTACACCATAGTATGGCTTCAACCCCACAGTGTTTCAGGTAAAGCCCTGAGTCAGATTAAACATAGTGCGAGCCATGGCTTGTTCGTGTTTGCCCTCTTCGTTCTATAAACGAGTTATTGTTGGTATTTAAGGTGCAGAACGTTATGCCAACACCAAGCCAATGTTCAGCATAATTTTGAATCTTTTGTTAACAAATTCAGTCCGCATTATCAATTACTAAGTAATTACTTTACTTTTTCATTTTTCTCTCAGCAAAACCTTATGCCAATTAAAGAAATGTTGGAATTTTCTGTGTTGTTTTCATAAGATAGCAGAACTATACTTGCATTGCATTCCCTTAAAGAGACAGTATTAAAATGTTTATCCTGGGTTATATATTTCTAACCCAAATACCTGTTAGGTGTTTCATATTCCTAACAATATATTATTGGGATAAGAATTTGGTGAGGACATCTTTGTATGTCCCTCTTTTGGTATCAGCTGATTTTAGGGAAACTGACTTTTCCTCAGGTAGCTTTTACTCCAAGGAAATTGCTAAAATAATCATAATAAAATCTGAATTTGAATTAGTTTGATCCAGCACTAATGCTACTGTCTGAAGCTACTGTGTAATTTCTATCATGAACACTTAATTCTGGACAGCTCAAGAAAGCTGCAGGTATTAGGAGGTACAGCTCAGAGTTGTTCAATAATTGAAATCGTGATGAACAAATAAACAGACTAAGAATGTAATGCAAATAAATAACCCAGAGAACACAATATTTATTAAGCACTAACAAAAAATGTAAACAATAGAAAGTTAATAAAATTTTATTTAAAAGAAAGAAAGGGAATTGTGTAAATGGATCACAAAGAGATCTTGATCCATTTGCGCCATGTTACCAACAATTTTGGGAATAAGATCTCCAGTGAGTGTGTTTGAGGGTGTTCCTGGGGGGGAAATATGGGCATTGACATTTTGGAAAGGATTTGTTTCTCAAACAAATGTCCGTGTAAATTAGGATCCATCCGTGTCACAGAATCAAGTAAATAAAGAGATGTCCAAGGGAACAATTGATCTGAGATGCTAAATCCAGCTATCTCTCTCTGCTGTTGGGATCTTGGAAAAGAGAGTCAGCATTATAGGAATATTTGGTCCAGAATTGTTGTTAAAGGAAAAGTTTGGCATTGATTGGTGGATGCAAAGGAATGGCAGGAACTACTGCCAAAGTCTACCAAGTTTTAACTTTTGCATTTGGCACAAATATTCTGTGGCTGAAAAGTGGAGAAGCCAAACATATTTTTCCCCCATGGGTGAAAGTACCAAGGAAGCCAAGGAATAAGGGAAGAAAGATGGCTAATTGCAGGAAGGAAAACTTCATTGCATTCTCCGGCAGTTGGGCAAAATGGAAGTGGCTATCTTTTGAAATGCACCAGAGTTGGAATCCCTTTCAAAGAAATTCCATCATTAATAATCTCTGAAGGCCAGTTTTGACTTTGATCAATCAAAGGAATGTATTTTTCAGTGTATTTTGTTCAAATGTGGCCTCTGCCAGCCACAGAATATCTTTAAACATCTTTCTTTTTCTTTCTTTTTCCATTTCCTTCCTTCCTTTCCTTCCCTTTCTTTTTCTGTCTTTCCTTTCTTTTTTCCATCTCTTTCTTGCATCTTTGTCTTCTTTCTTTTTCTTTCATTTCTTTTTTTCTGTCCTTCCTTCCTTCCTTCTTATAAAATATAGAATCCAGTTCACCACTTGAGGACAGCAGAGAGATGCAAAAAGTTACCTCCAAACCAGGCGGTGTCCAAGCTTGGCACACCAAGCCTTGTGGACTTCAACTCCCAGAATTCCTCAGTCAAGCCAACTGGAGAATTCTGGGAGTTGAAGTCCACAAATTTAAGATTGCCAATCTTTGTTTTTCAGCTCTTCCCTATGGTCAGTAGGCAAGGTATACTGTAAACTAAATTTATATCTCTATTAATAAATACACTGGAAGGATAATCTATATTTTAAAGAAGGAAAGAGAGTGAATGCTGCTGTCCTGGAATGCACTTAAGTTCTTTGCATCCTTCCTGAAGCACTTTCCAAAATATATCATGTTATTGCTCCTATATTATTCTGAGTATTCTCAGTCTTTCACACATAGTATTTTGACATGTTGATACTATAATCCTATTCGTGCATTTACTCAAGGGTTACATTAACTGCAAGATGTTTGTCTCCTCCCATTTTTACTTCTACTTATTCTTCTATAGAGAAAGGACACCCCTGCTCTAAACTTTTAGCTGACACCCGTCAGTCCACTATTCTTGTGTCAGTTGAACCTTCCTTAAAACCTTTATTATGCCAGGTCAAAAAGCATAGCTGAAAAGAAGAAGAAAAAAACCCACACTTTTCCTGAAGTCAGAAATGCAAGGAGAGATGCATTTCAGATCTCAGGAGAGCTGAAAGATAAACAAACCCAAAGAAGGCAAACAATTCATCAATTTGCGTGTTCCTTTCAGTTTCCAAACTGATTGAATTTGTTCTAATGTAGTCGCTGTTCTTCTTGTTCAGCAAAGAAAATGTATTTGTCTTTCGAGTCCTGGCCTTAAAATAAATGTCAACTTGTAAAACATTCCTATGCTGGTTTCCAAGTTGCCATAAGAAGGAGGGGAGGGGGAAAAACCTGAAGGAGCATATGGCAAATGAACTCAGAAGCACATTACAAGCTTATCTCACAAAGATTGTAACTGAGGCTACTGCGTATTCTGGGGTGAAAATCCTTCATTGGAAAGCATGATTGAGGACACCCAGCACATGAATGTGTTCCATTGGACAATCTGAATTATGATACAGAGGGTTGGTGGTAGTGGGGAAACAGGGTCATAGGTGATTGTAAATTATGTATCACAGAGTCAGCTTCATACAGGCCATTGCCAGAAGGTCGTTCCTAATAAATCATTTGAAGTTTTTTGAAGTTTAGCTCGAGGCTCACAATTTAATTAGGGTGATCGTTGGAATCCTGACACTAAGGTTGTTTCCTCCTCTCTCCCTTTCTTCTTTTTAGGCTCGTCCAAAAGGAGAAGGCTTGACTCCATACCAAGGGAAGAAACGCTGCTTTGGAGAATATAAGTGCCCCAAATGCAAGAGAAAATGGATGAGTGGGAACTCGTGGGCCAACATGGGACAAGAATGTATCAAGTGCCATATTAATGTTTATCCTCACAAGCAGGTATGGACAAGGTTCAAAAGAAGGTAGAAGTAGAGGCTTAAGGGAGGATCCCAGGTGAAAGATACCTCCATGGCTCGTGTTCTGACCTAGGCTCCCAAAATCACGAAGCAGACTCCTCGTCTCAACAAAACCTCTTTTTATTTGGCTAAAGTGAATTCCTCTCATTCACATCCAGCAATGTCCTGGCAAACAATCTTTCAAGGGTGAGTTACAACCACCAACCTTATCAGGCTTGGAGAGCTGCCAAGAGAGAGTTAATATTCATTTTTCTATGCAACTATTCATAAGTCGCCTCCCCAGCAATTCAAATGAAAAAATGTGCAGTAAATCAACCTATGACCACAGGGGAGCCCAAAATTTTTGTTGCTAAGTGGTAAAGTTGTTCAGTGAGTTTTGTCCCATTTTACGGCCTTTCCTATCTCAGTTATTAAGTGAATCTCTACAGTTGTTAAATCAGTAACCCGGTAGTTAAGCGAATCCATCTTTCTCACTGACTTTGCTAATCAGAAGGTCACAAAAGGGGAACACGTGACCCCCAGGGACACTGTGACCATCGTAAATATGAATCAGTTGCCAAAGATTCTAATTTTGATCACCTGACCATGGGGATGCTGCAATGGTCATTAAGTGCGAAAAAATGGTCATAAGTCACTTTTTTCAGTGACATAAGTCACTAAATCCATTGTTCTAAGTTATCTGTAATATGATTTGCATCAATATTTGAAATTTAGGGTCATTTAAACCAATACTTGAAGTTTACTTGGTGCATTTGGGAGAAGATGTGAATTTCAAACCTGATATTCCCCCACCCCATCTTTCTGCAAACCCTTTGAAAGAGCTGCTTTGGGGTAGACCAAATTACATCTGAAGGTTCTTTATTGCTCAGTCACTAAAGTTGTGTGTGTGTGTATTTCCCTTTTGCTTTGTTGGAACACACAGAGGGGGAAGGACATCCTTTTTAGTGAAGGATAATCCCTTGCAGATTCTCTAAATAGGGATTGGGGGGGAGATTTTTTGGCAGTTCTTTGAGGACAGAGGATGTGGAATCCCAAGGAACTCTTTCCTGGTTTCCTAGAGAGAAAGTTCCAAGCAAGGAATCATGCACACTTCAGACTTTAGAGCCTGGAAAGTGCAGCAAGTGAAGCAGAGCAAAGAAAATGAAAGGTAGGGGAAAGGGAATCTAACTGGAGACACATAGCAAAAGTCTTGGAGAANATGAAAGGTAGGGGAAAGGGAATCTAACTGGAGACACATAGCAAAAGTCTTGGAGAATGCTCTGCTGATGCATTTTGATGAATTCAAAGTTGGTCAAAAGGAAAGGGGCCTATTGCAAATGACACTGAGGCTGTCTGATTGCCATCTGGTAAAGCTGTGCCAGAAATCCTGCTGGAGCTCTTTTGACTTGTTGAAACACATTACAGAAACAAAGGGAGGAGGAGGAGGAGGAAAGGAAGTAGAGGAGAAGAAGAGAAGGAGTGGGGAGGAGAAGAGGAGGAAGAGGAGGAGGAGGAGGAGAAAAAGAAGAAGAAGAAGAGGAAGAGGAAGAAGAAGAATGATCTCTAAGTTATTGGAGTGCAGGGAAAACAAGAATTATGATGATTGTAAATAGTGAGGTAACATTTATATATGTATAACAATTGTAATGCCAGAAAGGCTGCACTGTGTTGTATTCTTATAATTAAAATAATTATATAATTACACACCCACACACACACACACACACACATACATACACACAAAAGAAATATATATATATGTATGTGTATATATATATATATGTGTATATATATATATATATATATATGTTTTTTTTCGAGGTTTAGCTTCCTTCGGGTATTATTATCCACGTCTTGGTAGTGCTGTTAAAGTTGTAGCAACGTTTTAGCAGAATCTCATCTGCCATCATCAGGCTTCTGTATGGATGTGGGTCTCACAGCTCCTGGTTTTAAATTTGAGGCTGGTCCATTCTGATTGCTATAGCCTGGGTCTGTGTTCATTGGACTTGGAGTTTGATTGATTGGTGTTTCTGGTTTCTTCTGTCTGTTTTGTGGCTTTGATTGGCTTTGATTGGCTGGCAACACTCTGTTCTTGTGTTGGAGGCTTTCAGTGCAGCTTGGCTCCGTGTGAAAGGACGGCTGCTCTTCATTTGCAAGTGCTATTCATTAGCAAGCTGGGTTTAACCTGGGTGCCTGGTGGGGGGGTGTTTGAGTTGGAGGCATCAGAGGGAGTCTGTCTGTGCTCAGGTGTGGGGGTGTTTGAGTTGGAGGCATCAAAGGGAGTCTGTCTGTGTCCTCAGGCTGCCTGGTGGGGGGGTGTTTGAGTTGGAGGCATCAGAGGGAGTCGTCTTGTGCTCAGTGGTTTCCCTGGCTTGTGGTGTGGAGATCTTTCTATTTGAGAGTGCAGGCTTCTAAATGATTGACAGTCTGCTGGAATCATCTCTTCTATTATGCTGTAAGGTTTTTTTTCAATCTCTATGGCTTCTCTGATGATTCTGTGGTTGGGGTTTTCTATAGTGGCTAGGGTTTAGTGCCATTGAAGTTGATGTTGTGACCTGTGGTTTTCATGTGTTGGACTAGTGAGGAGGTGTGTTCCAGCTTTTTTACTGCATTTTTGTGTTCATCTAGACGGGTACTTATTCTTAGATGAACACATATATAATATATATATATGAGCTCGTGGAGCAAGCTGCTTGAAAGCTCCAACACAAGAACAGGTGTTGCACCATCAAGCACAAAACAGACAGAAGAAACAGAAACACCAATCAATGAAACTCCAAAGTCCAATGAACACAGACCCAGGCTAATAGCCAAATCAGAATAGACCAGCCTCAAATTTGAAACAGAGGAACTGTGAGACCCACATCACACAGAAGCCTGATGATGGCAGATGAGATTTGCTGAAACGTTGCTACAACTTTAACAGAGACTACAATGACGTGGGATAATACCAAAGGAAGCTAAACGGCCAAATGTAAGTACCCGCGAGAGCTTAAAAAAACATATTATATATATATATATATATATATATATATATATATATATATATATATATGGTGTGGTATTGTGTGGTGTTGTGTGTGTTATAGTATATATTTGTTTTTTTAAGCTCTCAGCGGTTACTTATTTTGTGCCGTTTAGCTTCCTTCAGGTTTATGCCACGTCATTGTAGTTCTGTTAAAGTTGTAGCAACGTTTCAGCAGAATCTCATCTGCCCTCATCAGGCTTCTGTGTGGTAGCAGTGCCTCCGATAGAAAGTTTCCGATAGAGAGTGGGGAGAACAGTGGAGAAGTTATAGGAAGCTCACTTCCCAGTATTCAGGATGCTGCTTGTAAGTGCTCTGTGCTTAGAGCTCAAAGCATTGTTAGAGACACCAATCCACACAGAAGCTGATGATGGCAGATGAGATTCTGCTGAAACATTGCTACAACTTTAACAGAAACTACAATGACGTGGGATAATACCCGAAGGAAGCTAAAACCTCCTCACTAGTCCAACACAATGAAAAGCCACAGGTCACAACATCAACTTCAATGGCACTAAAACCCTAGCCACTATAGAAAACCCCAACCACAGAATCATCAGAGAAGCCTAAGAGATTGAAAAAAGACCTGACAGCATGAAATAGAAGAGATGATTCCAGCAGAACTGTCAATCATTTGGAAACCTGCACTCTCAAATAGAAAGATCTCCACGCCACAAAACAGACAAACACCTGAGCACAGACAGACTCCTCTGATGCCTCCAACTCAAACACCCCCCACCAGGCACCCAGGTGAAACCAGCTTGCTAATGAATAGCAGCTGCTAATGAAGCAGCGTCCTTTCACACAGAGCCAAGCTGCACTGAAAGCCTCCAACACAAGAACAGGGCGGTTGCCAGCCAATCAAAGCCACAAAACAGACAGAAGAACCGAAACAAATCAATCAATCAAACTCCAAGTCCAATGAACACAGACCCAGGCTCCTAGCCAATCAGAATGGACCAGCCTCAAATTTAAAACCAGGAGCTGTGAGACCCACATCCATACAGAAGCCTGATGATGGCAGATGAGTTCTGCTGAAACGTTGCTACAACTTTAACAGCACTACAATGACGTGGGATAATACGCGAGGGAAGCTGAACAGCACACACACACACACACACACACACACACACACACACACACATACACATATATGTAGTATTCAGCTTTATATATATAGAATTGTGTTAAGATGAAATTTCAGACTAAGGATTTTGAAAATAATAATAATTTGGAAATAACAAGCTAAGAGAGCATCAAGGACCTCTCATGAAGAAAAAGCAGGACAGCCACAATTTGCAATGCAGAACAGAAATACAAATGTTCAAAGGACTGCCATGATCACCAGAGATTTACACTTGGGAGAAAACTTGGATTGGGGTTTGTTTCGGTAGACAGGGTATTCTTTAACGTCGTTGAGGTTTAGCTCTTCTACGGAAGTTTAGAATGTATTATTCTTCTTGATAGCTCTTGATTTGGGGCTTTTTCTGCTTTTTATATTATTTATTCAAGATGGATATTTGTTTGTTGTATAGTAAGAAATACACATGAAATACAGATGTTTGGTTCAGTTCAATGATCTTTCTTTGGATGAACTTAGAGTTGGTTAAAAGAAGAAGAAGAAAATAAATGGTAAAATGTATAAATATTCTAGAAAAATGAGAACCCAATCTGAAAATTAAGCATATTAGGAGGAAAATATAAACAATATGTATTACTGTTTTCCAAAAGCACGTTTATTGAGCAATTTAAGGTAATTGGACTGAATGATTTTATGGGAACTGTCAAGCTGTGTTTGTCTGACTCACTCACTAATTTAACTCGTGTGCAAGTTTAATTGTATTAACTTTACCCAGAAGTCACTTCAAGTGTGTCAGCAATTCTAGAAATGGAATTAATTTCCAAAAAAATAAATCACTTGGGCCTGTGTAAAACTTGTTTCCATTAAAAGCCTTCAGTTTTGGAGGGAAAGAGAAGAGAAGAGGGATATTATTGAATTTTAAAATGTTCCATTGCCCCAATTTAATTGACAGTATTATCTACGAGAGAAAAAATATTAAATTGAACACCCCCTATTGATACTCTTCACATAATAATTCTTTTACAGAGGCACGGTTGATAACGTTTTCACAAACTGCATCCCTGTTTGGTTTGGTGGTAGCAGTGCCTCCGATAGAAAGTTCCTATAGAGAGTGGGGAGAACAGTGGAGAAGATTATAGGAAGCTCACTTCCCAGTATTCAGGATGCTGCTTGTAAGTGCTCTGTGCTTAGAGCTCAAAGCATTGTTAGAGACCCCGCACACCTACTCCACGGTATGTTACTGTTGCTCCCCTCTGGGGGGAGGTTTCAAAGTGTTTCTGGCAGGACTATCAGATTCTATAACAGCTTTGTTCTCTAGGTCATCCATCTGGTAAACTTGCAAGATTCGATTTTCTTGCCATGTACAAGTATACATCCGGACTAGATTGCATTGTTTCTCTCTGTCATATAATATATGTGGGTGTATGCATAATTTTGTATTTATTTATTGTGTTATGTTTATGTAGTGTATATCAGAGGTGGTAACCCTTTGAGAGCTGTATGCAATGAAATTTCATTTTAATGTATGCTGATTAGTCCCAAAGGTGCTTTTTCAGGAGGTAACTGGACTTTCTTATTTTTTCTTTTGAAGACATTTTGCTTCTCATCCAAGAAGCTTCTTTAGCTCTGACAGGATAGTGGGGAATATTCCTTGCAGACAGCTGGTCATTTGCATCCTTTTAGAGCAAGGGTCTTCAAACTTGGCAAGTTGAAGACTTGTAGACTTCAACTCCCAGAATTCCTGAGCTAACATGGCTGGAGGAGGAATTCTGGGAGTTGAAGTCCACAAGTCTTAAAGCTGTCGTGTTTGAAGGCCCCTATTTTAGAGGGTCATTGAAGCTCTTGGAGATTATTCTGTGTCCTCAGGGTCACCTGAGTAGCACAAATGGTTCATGTAGTCTGCAATTTTTTCTCTGGAAATCCATTGCTACTCCCACACCCTTCAAAGGGTCTTCATCCCAAATTATACAGCTAAAAGTCCATAGAGATTCTCAGTCATCCAGGTCATGGTTGTCCCAAAGGTGCTTTTCCAGGAAGCAACTGGACTTTCTTGGTTGCTGTTTTTTTGTCTTGAAAAGAGAAAACAAGGAAGTCCACTTGCCTCTTGAAAAAGCAGCTTTGGGACAACCACGACCTGAATGACTGAGAATCCCTACACTTTTTTGCTGATTAGTGTACATTCAAAGTGACAATATAGTTATCATTCTAAGCCATGGCAGTGATCTCCTGCTAGAACCACCAAACGAGCTCAAGATGTTGACTTCAGATGACTGACGAATGGCCCAATAATGAACTCCAATCAGACAAATGTAGTGCTGATTAATTGAATGTTTTAAACCAGGGGTCCCCAAACTTGGCAACTTTAAGACTTGCGGACTTCAATTTCTGGGAGTTGAAGTCCACAAGTCTTAAAGTTGCCAAGTTTGGAGGCCTCTGCTTTAAATCTTAGGCAACCTTCTTGTGAAGGTTCTGTAGGCATTTCCTGAGCTGCCCCCTGAACAAGAACCCGGTGTCTGTCCAGATTCAGAGAGGTAGCAGCAAAATGTGGGTCCGGGTTTAATCCCTGTGCTTGCTGTCTCCATGCAGAGACCCTTGGAAAAACCCGATGGACTGGATGTCTCGGATCAAAGCAAAGAACACCCTCAGCATCTCTGCGAGAAATGCAAAGTCCTGGGCTACTACTGCCGCCGTGTGCAATAAAGAAATCCACGGAGACTCCACAGATCTGGTGGCAGCAGCCAAAAGGGAAGGAGGAGGGACCGTCATCGAAGAACCTTCATCTGTCACCGATATTGCCTAACCTAATCATACGCCTTCCTTTTAACTGAATGTAACACTTCCCCTGTATATATAGGGACATGCAACTTGTATCTGTAGGTCTATGTGGTGTGAGGCGTATTCCTTCCTTGGGGGTCTCACGAAACAAGCCATGTTTTCATATGGGTGGAGACCAATTGGCCGCTGGCTCTTGCTGGACTGTACCCACCATAAGTCACAATGGATTTGTACCGCTACGGTGGTTTCCACTGATTGTTTACACAATTTCAGTATTCTACCCTAAGTGAACTAAGTATTGTTTGTCCAGAGAGATCTTGTCAGGTTGGGAACATATGTTTGGATGAATTAAGAGGTGGGGTGGGATAGGATCAGGCAGGCATGACTCAAAATGCATTTTATGGGGGCAGTCTGTAAGTCTAAATCAGAGGTCTCCAAACAGTGGACTTCAACTCTCAGAATTCTCCAGCCAGCATAGCTCCCAGAATTCTGGGAGTTGAAGTCCACAAGTCTTAAAGTTGCCAAGTTTGGGGAGCCCTGGTCTAAATGCGATTGATAAATGCTTATTTTAGCTCATGCTGCCAACTAGAATTCTTTAAGACTAAGATTTTAAGAGGAATGAAGGATGTGATGCAAATATTCATGTTTTTTTCTTGGTTGGGGAGATGGTTTGGAAGTTGAACCAGCTTCCTTGCTTTCAAAGAGTGAAATCTCTAAAAAAAAAAAAAAAGCTGTAAGGCCGGAGCTAGGAAAGAATTAAGGATGTGATGCAAATATTCATTTTTTCTTGACTGTGAGCACGGTTTGGAAGTTTTACTAGCTTGCTTGCTTTCCAAGAGTCTTGCAGGGCCACCAAAGAGAGGCTTTTGGGGGAGCTTTAGGGTATTTTTTATAATCTGCGGGCTGAAAAGAACAAGTGAATAATTGTCTGATGAGTGGTTTTTATGGAAATGTGACAATAGTAGAACACATAGGGTGGAACACAAATTTGTTTCTTTCTTATGTAGCAACTTTATGCATGTTTAGGTCAATGCACAAAGGGAGGCTCAGCCAATCTGATTGTACACAGGTTGTACTCTGACAATAAATGTAATAATAATAATAATGGAGGTCCCACTAAAATCCAGAGACCTATTTCAGAACTAACTTGCATAAATGCACTTATTTTTAAAGGCTGTTTTTGTTTGCCCTAACTTCCCATGGTATCTGTTACCCTCACCTTTTTTTCTTTAGCTGCCAATGGTGGCTAAATTTCCTATCCTCAGGCTGCATAACCAACATATGTAGCCAACAAGAGGAACATCATTTTATCTTCAACAGACAAAGACTGTCCGGATTCAGCTCCCCCTTCTCCACTTGGGTCTGCTTCTCTTCCACCATTGATCCCAAACACATAATTTCAGGTGGAGTTTGGCCTGTTCCTCCATCAACAATTAATGGTGGGACCAGCCAGAGATTCATCTTGCTTTCATGCTACACTTTTCCACATGAATGTTCTCTCAATGGGTTGGACTGCACCCCCATGTAATCCTTGGCCAACTAAGGCAAAGAAAGTTTGATACTTTTAGAAAAGAAATACTGAGAAATCCTTCTCTCTCTCTCCCTCCCTCCCTCCCTCCCTCTCCTCCCTCCCTC
>BHFT01028479.1:64466-109187 GCA_004320025.1 Laticauda laticaudata
CTCTCTCTCTCTCTCTCTCTCTCTCTCTCTCTCTCTCTCTCTCTCTCTCTCTCTCTCTCCAGATACAGACTGCAATTTATTTCAGTCTTGCATGGTGCCATTACTTTTAGAACAACATCTAATAGAAATGTGTCTAGGATCAAGATTTAGTCTTGAGTTCAGAACACCCAGAAATTTGTTGTAGGAGTCTGTTTACAAACTTCTGTTGGTCCAGATTAACTAAATGGGTAATCTTCATAGGATTACACTGAACCCAGTGGAGGTGGCCAATTGATACCTTCAGCTGATGGTCTGTCATGATGATTAAGACCTTTTCTTGATGGCCTCTCCATGGGAGTCTATAATTTCAATTTGCTCTGTTTAGAACACCAGAAAAAGAGGATAGAGTTTACTTACTGACACATAATACTATATGATAAACCAACATTTCATTTGCATAATAAGCTGCACTATAGCAGGACAGAAGGAGAAGTGTCCACTTTGATCTTTCTCAATACTGGCTGGCAGTTGACCTCTGAAAAGTGTTTCCAGGGACCTGTGGAAGTTAAACTAAGAGTAATTTTTAATAACATAGTTATTAAATACACAACTGAAAAAAGTATTCTTTTAACCATTTTTTAATTCTTAGTAAAGGTAAACCGAATCAGATCTAGTTCTTGGTTTACTTACAGAATAGAATAACAGAGCTGGAAGTGACCTTGTAGGTCATCTAGTCCAATGCTTTACCCATGTTTTGCTGTTTTTAAAAAGCCAGAATTCGGCTGCCATTCATTGTCTAACTTTGGTTCGGTGTCCATCTTAGAAGGAAGCATCTTAATCCTGGTACTTCCTACTGCCAAATTTCTGCCCTTTTTATCAATCCAAGCAGATTCGCTAATCAAAATTATCAGGATTAGTAGAAATAAATTTCCCTGTGAATGAGGGGGGGAATTAGTTTCAAGATCACTGTCTGAAAAATTATATCCATTTTCTGTATTAATTCTACAATCCATTCAGAATGTATTCCATGAGTCCAAAATGAATTTCAATAACTGGAATCAGGCTACAGCATAACGAAATTGACGAAAGTCAAGGGGGTCTGAATACGTTCTGAATGCACTGTATATGCCATAACATCTTCAGAAAGTAGTTGTTCTGTCTAAGTGTACTCATTTTCAGTGAAATAATAACTGCTATGTCTCGATAAAAGTAAGGGTTTCTATGATTGTACAAAGATATTATCCTTATGTACATCTTCTCTATATTTCAAACAGACTCTAGCAATTCGATTAAGCAAGAGAATTTTGAAGCTTTATAACAAAACCAATCTATTACTGGAACTGTCCTGAGTAATAGTTGAGCTTTTTAAAAAAAATTACCTTCATTTAAAATGCTGTTAAGACAGCGGTTGAAGCATTCTAGGTATCCCCCATTTCTATAGAAACCTAGTGTTCAGGCACAAAGAATCTGGACCATAACATTAAATTGAAACCAAGAAGATTGCTCAGGCCTGTGGACAAGAATCTAGTCAACACTAAATTGGTGCTAGATAAGTCAATGGAAGAAGGATTAGACATTGTGGGAGCATAAAGACTTTAGGCTAATGACTCGCTTAACTCCTCCCTCTGGTCCTGCCGGCTCTTCTACAGTTTGAGGTAGATTAGGAATTCAGATCAGGGCAATATTGAACAGGTTATGTTATACAAAATCAACTCGAGACTACTGCCAGATCATCAAGAAGTGATACCATGCTCTGTACTGCAGATGGCAATTAAACAGAGGTTCTTTGCATCTGAAAAAGTTTCAAGATACTTGTAGGACCCCTTAGGACCCTAGAGAACTGGACGTGCCTGATTTTGCCAAACCACAACAGCTCAGCAATGTAAGGATTACAGGGTAAGGGTCTACAAGGCAGGGAGATAGTTCTTGCTACTCTTGTCTAGCTATTCTTGGCCTCTTTCTATAAATTCCAAGTCAACCCACACCTTTCTGCCATAGAACTTAAGGAGCAGTGTCCAAATGTAACCTGTTCCAGCTATTCCCAAATACTTTCCAGAGATGAGATCCTCCAAGCCAGCAATATACCAATGGCTTGGTAGATTGGACTTGATGTTTGTCCAGCAAATTTGAAAAAAAAAAATCTTGGCAAATGTTGCCAACACCCAGAATTATTTTCCAGATGTACATGGCCCACATATATCTTACAGTTTCTCATGAACAACTTTTTCAAATCAGTGGGAAATTCCTGTACCTTAATACAAACAGTTGCAGCATCTTCTATAGTAATGGAGTGAACTTCCTAATTGAGAAAAGTTGCTAAATCTGTTTAGGCTTCCATGGAAACAAGGGTAATTAAAGTGCATCTCTTTATGGGAAGGGTGTATTATGAACCTGATGATTAAGCCATAGGTAAAAAGCTATTTTTTTATAGCTTCAAGGAAATTTTCTTGACACAATTAGATAATATTCCATTAGCAGTTTGTTCATTGTTTGTATTGGATCCAATGGTTGCATGGAAACTACTCCTTTAAATCCTGTTATTGTCAGTGGGTTTATTATAAAAAATGAATAGGTGTAGATGAATCCATGATTAGACCATTTCTGGATCAGTTCTTGTTTACATAGCAACTCCTCTGAATTAATAAAGCTGAAAGCTTTCCTCTTGCATTGTTTACATGATTAAAGACTCAATTAATTGAGTCCAGAAAAAGAAAATAAAGATTAATGGTATTGTAACATGTTTTAAGAAAAAGATATAAACCAGAGAATCTGGCTAATTAGACTCCTGAAGTCACATTAGCCTTTCTAGCATTGTGTCATTATCCAGAGCAGGAAGAATTGAGTGATGACTTTTGAAGACTTGAACTTTAGTGTTAAAGTTCGTTTTTCTTTATAAGTAGGAGTAAGCATTGAATAATAGGAGAAATACAATACAAGTAGCCTTATATTATACCAGCTGCAGGTTTTGTTATTGTTGTTATTTGAGCACTTATAAAATATTAACCAAAACCTTTCTGGTTGTTGTCATACCTGCCTACATAAAATTCCCCAAAAGTATACTCAGAGAACAAAATGTAAATAAGGTTATTATTATTTTTTTCAACTGATGTTAAAAATGTAGGCCAGTGGAGCACAATTCATTTTAAATAGCTGGCAGTTGTTCTTTATTATCTTAACAGAATAATGAATTTGGAAGGGACTGTGGAGGCTTTCTAGTCCAACCTCTGCTCAAGCAGGAGATCCCAGCCCAAGCCATTTCATGTAGGTTTAATATGTTATGCTCAAAAGATCTCTTCTGGAGAGTATTCTGCAATTTGATTAAGGTTAGTGGCAGACAGAACTCAGAGGGTAAGTTTTGTGTGTATGAGACTCTAGGAAACAAACTTTAAACCCAGCTGAGAAAAGAATCGATAGCAAGAATTAATAGCAACGCTATTGATGAAACAAACCAATTGTGTACAGTATGATTTTGAGTATCTGTTGAGATTGCCTCTAAAAGGGTTGGTTTTAAACTGGATTGTGAAGGTTTTCATTCAGGAGCTGCAAATGACCTGCATGGATGACTGGGGCAGTGATATCCTACATGCCTTATATTGAATTCCTCTATCAGCCTTGCGACACTGCAATTCAACAGAGAATAGATTCTAATTCGGCCTTCTAAGAATGCTTCATGCCACATCGTCTTGTAAGATAAGGGTCCCTGACCCCCGGGGGATGTGAACCTGGCCTGGGCCGCAGCATGCCAGAAACCAGGCCACGCAAACAAGCGAAGTCCCATCTGTGGTGGGTTTCCAAATTTTTTTCCTACTGGTTCTGAGAGCATGCAGAGCTCAAAGACTGCCCTCTATATCAACGCTGGTGAGCTGTGCTGTTTTCAGCTCAGCTGAGGCGCGGTAATCCACTCTGCCCCACGAATCAGCTGAGCTAAAAAAACAAGGCAATTTAGGAGAGGTAACAGTGGGGGCAGGTGGGCAAGGCCAGCCAGAGGTTGTATTTGCCGGTTCTCCAAACGACTCAAAATTACCCCTACCGGTATGCCAGAACGACTCAAAATTACCCCTACCGGTATGCCAGAACCAGTCCAAACCAGTTGAATACCACCTCCGGGTAGCACGCAAAACTGTGTCACCTCTGGTCCATGGGAAAACCTCTCCACGGAACTGGTGCCCCAAAGGGTTAGGGGCTGCTGTTGTAAGACATGACTTTGTACCTAGCCAAAATTTCAGTGCTCTTTCCTTTCACGTCTGCAAAAAACCACTGCCTCTAGGAATATTTCTGTGTGATTGTAGCACTGATTGAGCCTATTAGGGTAACTGAACAAAATGAAGGCTTGTGTTTTCTTAGGATAATTGTCAAAGGGACAATTGTGTGCAGTTAATACATGTAGTCCATGGATATTAATGTTTACTCTCCCTTGTTATGAAATATTTTACAGTTTTACTTGCCGAAGTGTATTTATCTTGAGTTATACTTGACATAGTGTTCCTCTCCATTTTTTTTAATACTGTGTGTGTATTTTGGAGAACTTTTTAGATGTTTAAAATTTTTGAATGGTTACAAATATTTCTTTGTAATACTGAATTGTTATTGGAAGACTTTGCAGTAACCTTTCTGTATATATTTGAGGGTCTTTTAAAATTACTATTGTTAGTTTTGCTCGAGGCTTTTTAAAAGTGTTTTTACAACTCTGAAGCTTCCAGAAAGGGTCTTAGTTTTCTATACTATGATACTAACCGAGCTAAGAGTTTTCTTAAGTATTATACAAAATTAAGGGTGTATCCTCAAGAAAATATTTATGGAAGGAATTTGTTTTTTTTTTCTTTTTCTTTTTTACAGTGCCTTTGTCTGTATAAAATATGCAATCGAGCTACATTAAGAAGGAAATATTGTCTACATAGAATATTATATGAAAGTTGATACATAATTCTGACAAGAAAATGAAGCCTTACCATTCTTTTAAGCCATATTGTTCTTCTTACTGCTTACATTTGGATGAAAATATCAGTATTAAGTAACCAGTGTATTATTTGGGTGTTTAGAACTTATATTCATATGCTTATTCAACTTATTTATATATGTATAATGGAAAGTATTATTGCCTTTTTAGAAAAGCTAGGACTGATTTTGTAAGAATCAGATTTTGGAGTTCCTTTTTTCCACTTAATGGCCTTGAGAGAAACACACTAACAATTCAGACCTAAAGACATACATTTGGGCTGGGCCTAATGACTGCCACATCTGCCCATTGTCAGCAGAAACTCTAGTGCATAGATAAAAACTGAAGCATAAATGCTCTTTGGATATTTTTCACACTTTCCACTTAAATGCACACCTCTTTCTGTTAAAAACAAAACAAAACAATCTTCATTTCTGTTAGAAATTCTGTTTATATATAGCACCACAGAGTAATAAAGCACTGTCACCATGTGCTTTACTGCTTAACTGCTCAACTGTATCAGGAAATAGGAAACTTACTTAGAGCACAGAGAATATAGCATAGATCCAAACTTATAAACACTGCCATCTACTTGCTGTATACTACTTTAGTTGTTGCATAGACATACATTCCAACAATGAATTCCAATAAATTCCATAGCTGAAGGGTCATATTTCAGAAAGTAAAAAGCACATACATGAACCAGATTGGTCTGCTAATCAGTTGAGCACCATTATTTGTGGAATGTACTCTCTCTCTCTCTCTTGGAGAACTCTGGATGTCTTCTTGTGTAAAGTGTGAAATGATCCAAAGAGTTGCTGTTTCATAAATACCACAGTATGGTTAGATATGTTTATTTTTTTTCACTGCATCTTAGAGGTGAGCAGGGTAAGTCTTGCCCTACCCAGCAATGCTGAAAACTGTTGAAGAAACATATCATTGAGGTCTGGAAAGCAATAACACTGGCATTAAAGCAATGCACATGGTCATTGGCTGTAACTGAGAAAGGGTTGCAGTGATATCAGCATTTTGTGATTATTATTATTTAGAATGCATAACGTGATACAATATGCATGCTAGACTCATGTATATTATATGCATCTTATTCTTTATGGTTTCCCATAGTTCTGTTATATTAAGATTATTTGTTTGTTTTAAACCCTGTTTAAAGCAAGCTCAGACCTGCACTGAGCTCTTAATGTCTCTTACAAAAGTTATTTAGAGCAGCAAACTACAATATAGGAAACTAATGTTGTCATTATATTAATTTCTGCCAATTTCAATTAGTTTAATTACTTACTTAAAAGAAAAACAAATTCTAGCTGTACTCATTTGAGTTCTCAGTTGTATAATTTTTCTCTTCTTTAACCGGTTATTAACTTGTACAGCTTTTTTTTTTTTTTAATGAAGAAAATAATAACTTTTCTATGGACATGGGCCTCAGAGAAGACAGGCTTAGCTCAGCCACCAAAGTGACAACTGACTATATAAAAAAGGGTTGCGGAAAAGACTGTCAAAATTCTGCTGTGGATTGTCCATAAAATGGCATTCCGACATGTGCCTTAATTGCTGGATAGTATTACCTTGTCTTTAGTGTTATGACAGTTTAATGCTGTATTAAAATACTGCAAACAAACCAGGAATACCATTGTCTTCTCTGCTTTCTTTCTTTGGAGACTTGCATGGGTTTTAGGTTATGCTGAACCTGGAATTGAATTTGGAAATCCTAGAAGGAGGAACCATGAAATCCAGATGTGGAATAGGAGACTGGAGCATAGGTATTATGTTTCCCCAAAAATAAGACAGGGTCTTGTATTGATTTTTGCTTCAAGAGACACATTACGGCTTATTTTCCAGTTAGGTCTTATTTGGGGGAGAAATACATGTCTAAATGTGTCTGTGGCTGAAAATCTTAATGTGGGCTTATTTTGGGGGGTAGGGCTTATAAAGTTCTTAAGTGAATTTTCCCCTTTTTATAACCTTTCTTGCCACAGTTGTGAAGCGAACCACTCCAATTTAAGTTCATAACACAGCCGCTAAATGAATTGGGTTTCCCGTTGACGTTGTTTGTCGGAAAGTCCTGAAAAACCGATCACGTGACTCCACATAAATACAAGCCCTGTCTCCCAATTTCAATTATGTGACCATGGGGATACTGCAACGGTCATAAATATGAAGTCACTTTGTTTTCAGGGCCATCTAACTTTTGAACAGTCACTAAAGGAACGGTGGTAAGTCATGGACTACCTGGTCAGCCATCATCCCTTCTCATTCTGTTATTCAAGGAGATGCTTCCTCTGAGATCAAATATAGGGATCACTACCCTGAGAATGCGACCACCCCTGAAAGTAAGTCCTGGCTGGAAATTTTACACATGTACCCAATATAAAATAAGGCCTAATTAAGATCCTGCCCACTCCAGAGTGCATGGCTAAAAATTAAGCTAAGGTGGGGATGGTGTGTGTATGTGTGTGTGAAGCTGCCCTACTACTTACCTTTGGACAGTCGTAGCCAGGCCTTGCATGGCCTGACACCTGCCTTGCCGGCCCATTTCTTCTGCAGCTGGCAAGGCTTTCGTGAAGGCCTCTGTAGCTGATAACAAAGCTCTGGATCGATCCATAACTATTATGGGATGCAGAGGCCTTCAGGAAAGCCTTGCCAGCAGCAGCAAAAGAAGTTCTTGAAGGCCTCTGACAGCGAAAAGGAGATTGGGGGTGATGCATGCAAGTGGGGTTAGTATATGACATCCCCTGAAAATAAGACCTGGTACCTTTTTTTGTGGCTATATATATATATATATGTGTGTGTGTGTGTGTGTGTGTGCTGTTTAGCTTCCTTCAGGTATTATCCCACGTCATTGTAGTGCTGTTAAAGTTGTAGCAACGTTTCAGCAGAATTCTGCTGAAACGTTGCTACAACTTTAACAGAACTACAATGACGTGGGATAATACCCGAAGGAAGCTGAACAGCACACATGAGAAGGTCTTATTTTCGGGAAAACACAGTATTTGGGCAGTCATTGTCCCCAGCCACAACTCTTAATTCTCATCATGGCTAACCAAGGCAACCAATGAATCTCAGAACAAATCAATCCATGTTTCTCCCTCACAGGCATTGAGGTTAGAGGCTTTTACACAGCCAGTGCAAGCAACAACTTGGTCAAGAAAGCAATCAATCAGCAGTTCCTATTAGAAATTCTTCATCCAAAAATAAGCACACACAACACACATGCAACACTTATCTGTTTCCTTTTCACTGGGCTAACCCATGAAAGAACATCCTTTCTTGGCTAATTTGTCTCAGTCTGGAGTTTTTCTGGCTGAAGGCAAATGTTTCAATAGTCCAGAGGTGATCTGGATTTCACAACTCAAGGCTTTTGCTCCAAGGGGCCTTCTCAGATTCCAGATGCCCTCAGTGCAACTTACAGGTGAGCCATCCCTCACCTATCAGGATTTGAAATAGAAAATAATAAAAATGATGTGCACATGTTGAGTTAGTGCAATGGTATTTACAGTATAGTAATAAATAATGAATCGGTTAAACAGTTGACTTAAAACTGCTTCAGAAATACCTGAAGCCATAAAAATTGCCTAGATAATTTTGGTCTGGCCACTCCTGTCTCAATCTCACACTCTTGATATTTCGATGATAAGGATCTTCATTTTATCACCCAAATACAGGAGAAGTGTAAAGAAGAGGAACTAAGATGATTAAAGGCCTGGAGATTAAAACATACAAAGAATGATTGCAGGAATTGGGTTTGACCAATCTAGAGAGGGACTCAGTGGCTCAGTAGCTAGGATGCTGAACTTGTCAATCAGAATGGTCGGCAGTTCAGCAGTTCAAATCCCTAGTGCCATGTAATGGAGTGAGCACCCAGCTTCTGCCAACCTAGCAGTTCAAAAACATGTAAAAAATGCAAGTAGAAAAATAGGCACCACTTCGGTGGAAAGGAAACAGCGTTCTGTGCGCATTTGACATTTAGTCATGCCAGTCACATGACCACAGAGACGTCTTCAGACAAAGTTGCTCTTTGTAACGGAGATGGGCACTGCCCCCTAGAGCCAGAAACGACTATCATGTATGTGCACGGGGAATCTTTACCTTTACCCTAGAGAAAAGAAGGACTAAGGTGGACATGATAGTAGTATTTCAATATTTGAGGGGCTGCCACTTTTCAAATACACAGAGAACATCAAGGACCCCTCATTTCCAACCTGAGCTGTGAACATTCTCTCCTTTTAGTAAAAATAATGGTGTCAACTCATAAAATATTTCTATGGTCTTTTAGAGTTGCCAACAGAAAGGGAGGGGGGAGCAGTACAACAGCTTGCAAAACCGAAACTGCATTCCATAAATGTTTTCAAAGATAGTAACTAGGGGACCAAAGTTTCTGCTGTGCAAAATTCTAACTGGAGAGTCTGATTGATGACTGTGGGCTATGGATGTGTCCCATTGGAGAATATGAATTACGATACACCCGGGGGTGGGGTAAAACCAGGGTCAAGGGAGAGAATGAATGAGGTGTCTCAGAGTCAGCTACACCCAGGCAGTGATGGACATGTTAACTCCCAATAAATCCTTTTGAAGTTTTGGAATTTGGCTCGAGACTCATGATTTAAATGGGGGTAACTGCCGGAATCCTGACAAATGGTTTGACACCGAGATCCAACATTTGTCCCAATCTTCTTTGCCTGTCCTGAAGGGATCATTGTTCACATACCATTTTCATTTTAACTGCTCCAAGCACAATGTGTTTGCTGGTCACAAGGTGACAATCATGCAAAGCCAGGTTTAAAAGAAACCTAAATGAGCAGAGGGCTGTGTGTTGCATTAGTTTTATTGGTACTCCCTGAGTAGGATTATTATAATTTATTTTCACCAGTGCCAGGGATATAACCCAGGATACAGTACAGCCTCATATCTCCCGACCTGTCTGTTGAGGATGGAAATTAAAAAAAAAATGAAACTGACAGATTTCCTGTCGACTTTACAGGGTTTGGAGACAGGCAGTCTGGGCACTTTTTGAAAAGAGATAAAGAGAACAAAAGACTCAACCCTTCTCACCGAAACAAAAAAAAAATATTTGACAAGAATATATTTATCTTCATATTTCAAGTTCCTGCACTTAATTTCTCTTGCATGCAGGGGACACCACATCACAAGGAAAGCCAGCAAGGGAGGTCAGTAATGTGAAGGCATAACAAAGTCCAAAGGTTAAGCTCTAGGGATATAGTGACATTATATATCCATGCATTTATTTTGACCATTCATTCTAGCCCCTAGAGTTGTTATCCTATAATTAGGATAACCTGGAGTGTGTATGTGTGTGTTCCGAAATGAACCTGTCATTCTTGGTTTGGAATGAGATTCTAGTTCCCTTAGCATCCAAATGGTGCTAAGACTATAAATTTGCAGAAATCTCTGTTATATTCCCTGTTGTTGCCAAGGTCAGGGAGGTTTCATTTCAAGACAGTTGCTGCCTCCAGATAATTTTTTGAATGAATGAGCTGGAGGTCTTCTAGTCCAGTCCCCCATATAACTTCAGGAGGCAAAGCTGTTCCACTGATAAATTGTCCTCACTGTTAGGAAGTTCCTCCTTAATTGCAGGTGGCTTCCCTCTTTGAAGTTTTCGAAGCTATCTGCATTTTCACAGTCCAGATCTGGGAGCTGATTTCTCCACAAGTGACAAGTCATAGGGATGGGGACAAATAGAACAGAAAATAGATGGGCAAAATTTTGAGATCCGTTTGTTCTCCTGCCAGGGACATGAGAGGATTGAAGGATCCTGGGTGGTCTCTGAGCTTGGTTGTTTTCCTGCAGACATTTCATTACCCAACTAGGTAACATTATTAGTGCTAAGAAGAAGCGGGGTTTGTTGCAGGTCCACTGAGTGCCTGAGTTTTCTCTGAGTGCTCTTAATTGGTTCTCACTGAGAGCAAATCCCACTCCTTACTAGCACTGATGATGTTACCTAGTTCAGCAATGAAACTTCTGCAGGAAAACAACCAAGCTCAGAGAGCAAGGGCCTCTCAATTCAACACCAAGCTACAAATATTATCCTTTATTGGAGAAAAGTTGCATAAGAACTACCTTCATGAAAAGTGAAAAGTGACTAGGGGAGACATGATAGCAGTGTACCAATATTTGAGTAATTGCCACAAAGAAAACCGGGTCAACCTATTCTCCAAAGCACCAGAAGGCAGGACAAGAAACAATGGATGGAAACTAATCAAGGAAAGAAGCAACCTAGAATGAAGGAGAAATGTCCTGACAGTGAGAACAATTAACCAGTGGAATGGCTTGCCTTCAGAAGTGGTGGATGCTCCATCACTGGAGGTTCTTAAGAAGAGACTGGACAGCCATTTGAAATGATATGGGGGTTGGACTAGAAGACTTCCAAAGTCCCTTCCAACTTTGTTATTCTGTTATCTGTTAAGTGAGGTTTCCAGGCATCATGTAGGTTGGGGATTGTCAAACTTTTTCTGGCTGTAGGACCTCGTCCTTTAAAAACAAGCAAACATCTGGGATTTGCTGATCAAGGGACAAAGCTCTAATAAACATCCAGTGATGTTTTAAGAAGAGACTGGACAGCCACTTTCTCTGAAAAAGTATAGGGTCTCCTGCTTATGCAGGGGGCTGGATTAGAAGACTTCCAAGGTGCCTTCCAGCTCTATTCTGACTGAAACATTTGGTGGACAACTGAGTCTTTGAAAGCTCCACAAAAAAGTGATGAGGTCATGGCTCCCCTTTAGTTCCAACACTCAACAGATCTGTACCTTTGCAACCTCTTTGAGGTTTCCATCTAAACCATAACTGACCTATCAACAGAGCTCATTGTTGGGAGCAGGAGTGCAATTCAACCAGTGTTAACAACCAGTTAGCTTTGCATGCGCACAGAGCGTTTGCTACTGACCTTGTCCAGCAATCTCTGTGTGTTGAACAGCTGACGTGTGGCAATCCGCTGTGCCATGCGAATCAGCTGAGCCTGAAAACCAGGATATAAAGCACAGAGCTGGGGCAGGTGGGTGGGCTCAACAGGTGATTGTTGGAGCAAACCAGTTCTCTCACAGCTGATCCTTGGTACTACCGGTTCACGTGAACCATGCTGAACCGGTAGGGAGTCAACCAACCCTTGTACTATCAACATAATGGTGGAAATGAGCTCAGACATAAATCCATGTCCCAGGGGGAGGGAAAAAAATAGGCCCTCTCCATTTCCAAAAATAAAACTCCCAATACATCCACTGGAATGCAAGCATGAGAGACAAGCTCACTTTCCTGGGAGTCTTAATTATGCAACCAGCACTATTAAGTCATTTTTTTTCTTTAAATGTAAACCAATTATCAAAGAGGAAAGGTTAGTCTGTTCCAAGACAGCAGGGAATCTTGTATTGTCCTCTGTTATATATGACTGGCAGCAAATAAATACCCCCTTGGCCACGTCCTGCATATATACTCCAGATGTCCCCAATAAGTTTGGTAACAACTGTACTTCCTTCACTTTTGAAGCACTAGATGTACTGTTCAGTTTCTGAACCTGGGAACATTTTATTCATGCTCAAATATTTTGTTGTTCTTCCCATCTGTCCAGCTTCAGTCACAATTAAAAAAAAAAGATGCTGAGATGTTAGAAAGAGCACAGAGAAGAAAGGGAAAAAAAAGATGATAAGGGATCAGGAAGCCAAACCAAAACCTAGGATGAAAGGTTGAAGGAACTGGGTATGTGTAATCTAACAAAGAGAAGGACCAGGGGTGACATGATAGCAGTCTTCCAACATCTGAGGGTCTGCCCCAAAGAAGAGAAGATCAACCTGTTCTCCAAAGCACCAGAAGGCAGGACAAGAAACAATGGATGGAAAGTAATTAAGGAGAGAAGTGATCTGGAATTAAGGAGAAACCTCCTAATGGAGAGGACAATTAACCAAGGCAATAGAAGTTGCCTTCAGAAATCATGGGTGCTCCATTACTAGGGATTTTTAAGAATAGACTGGACGGTCATTTGTCTAAGATAGTATAAGTTCTCTTGCTTGAGCAGGGGGCTGGACTAGAAGACCTCTAAAGTCCCATCCAGCAGTGGAATTTTATGATTCTCTCAAAGCTTTCAGCCTTCACCTAACCTTAAAAAGTGCAGTAATGTCACAACTCCAGTTGCGAATCAATTCCTGAACATTCTTCCTTAAACAAATGTATATTACAGGTAGTCCTTACAACTTACAACCACAGTTGAGAAACTCCAAATTTCTGTTGTTAAGTCAGACATCTGTTTAGTGGGTTTTGCCTGATTTTACAACCTTCCTTGCCACCGTTGATAGTAACAAGGGGTTGTAAAGTGAATCTGGCTTCCCCATGATTTGTCAGAAGGATGCAAAAGGGGATCATGTGTCCCCAGGACATGGCAACCATTGTAACTGTACAAAGATACAAAGACCTACAAATAGAAATAGAACAACTATGGCAAAGGAAAACAAGGGTAGTTCCAATTGTCATAGGTGCCTTGGGAGCAGTCCCAAAACAACTGGAGCACCACTTGAACACCATCAGAGGCTTTGACAAATTGGCCATCAGTCAATTGCAGAAGGCAGCTTGACTTGCAACATCCTGCTGCAATATCTGTAACACCATCAAACATCCAGATTTGCCTATTCCAAAGGACTCGATAGGTAGACAAAAATGCCAAATCCAGTTCTGAACCCCTGGCTGACTGTGCGAATACAACAAACAACAAACAATAACAAACAACAAACAGCAAACAAGAACAAATGACAAACAACAAACAACAACCAAAAACCAACACCAACAACCAACAACAACAAAGCAACAATAATCCTGCATTTTGCTTTGCTTACTCTTTCCTTTAAAACTTGCCTGAAGCAATTGTGTTATAAGTGTCATTATTATTTTTTTACTTTCAAATCCTTGCAAAAAGAAAGGATGAATGAATATTGTATTAGGACAGCAAGTGTTTTCGAGTCAAATCTCTCGAGTCACAACTTCGGGAGATATTTCATCTGCTCTGCACAAATGTGACTGAAACAGGGACATTTTGTACTGTAGTGGCAGAAGGGGGGGGGGAAATGGTGCCAAACAGGTGCACAATTTCTCTTGCCTTGACACGCACCCATTTGCAAAAAGAGACAAAGGGCTCTCAGTGAAGTTTGCAAAATCTACCACTGCGAAAGGACATTGTGCTTCGTTACAATCAGTGGTTTCGTTTATTATAAAATATCTTCTTTGGGTCAGTGCAAGTTGATATATGCAACTCTTAAGGGCAATTATTTCCGGTCTCTATCTCTCTACTTACCTCAGACTGCCAAAAAGAGGGAAATGTCAGCCCACATCACAGATAAATTGCGGCTATTCTCCTTAAGAAGGAATACTCCTCATTAAGAGCCAAGGTGGTGCAGTGGTTAAGAATGCAGTACTGCAGGCTACTTCTGCTGACTGCCAGCTGCCTGCAGTTTGGCAGTTTGAATCCAACTAGGCTCAAGGTTGACTCAGCTTTCCATCCTTTTGAGGTGGGTAAAACAAGGACAAAGATTGTTGGGGGAACAAGAGGCTGACTGTAAACTACTTAGAGAGGGCTGTGAAGCATTGTGAAGCGGTATATAAGTCTAAGTTCTATTGCTATTGCTAAAAGGTAAATGTGAAGGTTCTAGTGCTAGTCATTTCCAGCTCTCGAGGAGCAGTGCTCATCTCCGCTACAAATCCGAAGAGCCAGCGCTGTCCGAAGACACCTCCGTGGTCATGTGGCTAGCATGACTAAATGCTGAAGGTGCATGGAACACTGTTACTTTCCCACCAAAGTGATCCCTATTTTCCTACTTGCATTTTTTACGTGCTTTCAAACTGCCAGGTTGGCAGAAGCTGGGACAAGTAATGGGAGCTCACTCTATTATGCGGTGGTAGGGATTTGAAATGTCGAACTGCTGACTTTTCTGATCGACAAGTTCAGTGTCTTAGCCACTGAGCCACCACATCCCTGCTTGCTATTGCTACTCCAACACTTTATCCTGGTTGAATTGCATGAGAATAATTTCTCATTGCGTGTCAGGAGTTAAACGATAGCTGCTCAGTTTAATAACTTAATTAATCTGTTGTCTGCATCCACACATTAATTTAATCTGGAGATGAATCCAATGGGCCTGGCTGTTCGGATTTGGCGGGACAGGGACTTGTTTTCAAGTCAGCGCTGATTCTTGGCAACTAGACAATCTCTTGCACATTTTTTTTAAATATTTCAAAGAATCCTTCCTCCTAGGGCTAAGAGAGGTAGGGACTGATCACCAGCTGTGACTAGAATTCACAGTCACCTGTTCTGTAGTGTAGTACCTTAAACACAACACCCAACTGGCTCTCTGTGGTTGCACCATACATTAAGCAATAAAGAAAAGGAGCACCTAACTAAGAATAGACCCAATTGAAACTTAACAGTATGTGTTTTCTCCCTGACCTGATGAACTAGAATTATAGAATCATAAAGCTGGAAGGGACCTTGGAGGTCTTCTAGCCTAACCTCCTGCTTGAAGCAGGAGATCTGACACCATCCCAGTGAAATGGCTACCCAGTTTATTTTTTGAAAACCTCCAGTGATGGAGCACCCACATCCAGGAGGCAATTTGTTCCACTCATTAATTGTCCTCACCGTCAGAAAATTTCTCCTTACTTCTAACTTGGATATCTCTTTAACAAGCTTCTACCCATTACTTCTTGTCCTTCTCTTTGGTGCTTTGAGGAATACGTCAATCCCCATCTTTCTGTAATAGTCCCTCAAGTATTGGAAGACAGCTATCAGGTCAACTCAATCCTTCTCTTCAATAAGTTAGACATACCTGTCCCAAGGATGCTTTTTCAAGAGGCAACTGGACTTTCTGGTTATTCTTCTTTCAGATCTTCTTGGATGAGAAGTGAAACATCTTCAAAGAAAAGTCCTGTTGCCTCTTGAAAAATCACCTTTGGGACAACCATGACCTGAAGGAGAAGGTCCATAGAATGATAGCTGAAAAATCTTCTTGGATGAGAAGCAAAATGTCTTCAAGGAAAAACAAGAAAGTCCAGTTGCTTCTAGAAAAAAAGCAGCTTTGGGACAACCATGACCTGGATGACTGAGAAGCCAGACAGACATACCTACTTCCCTTAACCGTTCATCATAGGTTTAACCACCAGACTTCTTATCATCTTTGTTGCTCTTCTCTGTACTGGTTTTGGAGTCTCAGCATTGTGTTTATATCAGAATTGGATGCGGTATTCCAAGAGTGGCTTCATCAGTCCCGTATTTTGACATCCCTGCCTTGGTAATTTGAGAAGAATTAAGAACCAAATCTGTCTCGTTCATAGGAACCAAGTATCTAAGCATGACTTATTGATGGTCTATCTCAAGTAGATAGGACACTGGTGACAAGTGGGACAAGATGACTCAAGGTCAACATGATATTTCTGTCATAGGCTCATATGATTAAAATATTAGAGCTTAAATAGCCCTTCATCAACCAAGAATTTCTTTAATGATTATCTATTAATATTTAGCATCTGGGGGATGGATTCAGCCAGTGGTCAATGTGTCATAAGCAATATTTCATGCACTATGCGCAATCTGCATGCACGAAACCTTATGTCAAATTTCCATTTTTTTCCTTTTTTCTCCCTGTTTTAATTCTATCCAGTTCTTTGTTTTTTACAAAACAGGGCAGGCAAATAACAGGATGGTTTCACCTCAGCAAATATTTGACAGATGACTGGCATCTGATCCTAGTTTGACAAGACCAGCCCCAAACTGGGGTTTGCCAGCCACATGTGATGATGTGGTTAGAGACAGAAACCAGATGCTCTCTGAACAGAGTCTTTGGTCTACTGCAACTGTGTGTGAACCCAACATGTACAAAGTTAATTGCAAGATAAATCACTGGCGCTATTAAAAAAACACAGATTATATTTCAGGATTCTCTGTGGGGGAAATGAATTCTTCCCCTCCCCAAACTCTTTCATAATTCACAAAACACACAATAGCTAGGATACTTCAGCTAAGAAATACGACTTCAAAGTGAACTATTTTATCTGCTGATCTTGCTTCTCGAAGCGCAGAAAAGGTTTTAATTATACGACTGAGTTAAAAATGCAACAACTTGTCCTTCTTAAATGTGCTGTTATTATTTCACGCTGGAACGAGGTTGCCTTCTGAAGCAGAGTCATGCTAACTACAACGGTCCCTTCACAGTTTACTTTAAAAATACTCACACATTTAGGAATGGTTACTTCTGCTCAAAGGGCTGTGCTCTATAATCTCTCTTGGAAAGGGAGATTGAAAAACATTTACTCCATAAAAAAAATACATAGAACATATCCCCAAGAGCAAAACTGGGATTACATTCAACTCGGAACAAATGTAAAACAAAAAACTGGATATTTTTATTGATGTCTCACTCTATCTCAGAGGCAAAGAACTATCATCTTCAAAATGAGCTGTCCTTTCAAAGCTTCCCATTAACCTTTTAAAGTCCTTTTTTTTAAAGGCAAACTTAATTGCAATAGCACTTACGACTTATATACTGCTTTATAGTGCTTTCCAGCCCTCTCTCAGCAGATTACAGAGTCAGCCTCTTGCCCGCAACAATCTGGGTCCTCATTTTACCCACCTTGGGAGGATGAAAAGCTGAGTCAATCTTGAGCTGGCAAGGATCGAACTGCTGGCAATTGGCAGAATTAGCTTGCAATACCACATTCTAACCACTGTGCCACCATGGCTCCGAAAAATGCCATCCTCATTTCTTAGGCAAACTTATTTCCCCACAAATCCATGGCATTAATTAACAGCCAAATCTATACAACCAAAAGTCCCAGTGTGAAAATACAATATTGTAAATTTTTAGAATTCCTTAAGAGAACATGTAGTGAAATTATTCTTAACCAGGTTTTCAAATTCATGTTCTGGAGTGCTCAGATATTTTTGAAATTCTAGCCAAGTTAATATCTGAAGTGATTTGTATGCTTGCATTCCCCAGTTGACAGGAATTTGTGGGTTTTTCCCCCTCTTTAATGAAACTCTAAAATTCAGGATAGGCATTCTCTGTATCCATATGCATTGCTTTTATTGGTGAATTTTTCAGAGGCCTGCAGATTATTATTAAAGAGTGCAGAGAAGAGCAACAAAGATTATTTAGGGGGCTGTAGGCTAAAAGATATAAAGAACAGTTGCAGGAATTGGCTATGTCTAGTCTAGTGAAAGGAGGACAAGGAGTGACATGATCGCAGTCTTCCAATATTTGAGGGGCTGCCACAAAGAAGGGGGGTCAACCTTTTTTCCAAAGCACCTGAAGGCATAATAAGAAGCAATGGATTGAAAGTAATTAAGAAGAGAAGCAACCTAGAACTAAGGAGAACTTTCCTGACAGTGAAAACAGTCAACCAGTGGAACAGCTTCCCATCAGAAGTTGTAGGTGCTTCATCACTGGAGGCTTTTAAGAAGAGACAGGACAGCCATTTGTCTGAAATGGTGTAGGGTCTCCTGCTTGAGCAGGGGGCTGGACTAGAAGACCTCCAAGACCCCTTCCAACTCTGTTATTTTCTTAAAGGTCAAACTGTTGGAAAACATACATTGACAAGGCAAATTCAGAGTACATGTTGGACAAGAGCTGGTGAATAAATATTGACAAGTCCATTCTGAAAGTTCTTCTACGCTGGCCTCTCTCCAATTATGGTGCCTATGTGTAATGTGTAACTTAGCCTTGATTATTACCTAAAGCCCCTGTCACACTGCACCAACGGATGCAAAGAGGATGTAAAACGGACAAAAAAGCTTTGCCCATCCGTTGGTTACGCGATGTACTCACTGCCTCCCGTTTTGCGTTCTCTCTATCCATCCAGCATCCGTCTATTGACGTTTCATCCGCTCCGAAGTTTTGGGCGCCCAAAACTTTGCGCGGAAAGACACGTCGTATTCGCAGTTCGCGTCCGTTCTGCATCCGCACGCATCCGTTCTGCATCCGTTTCACTAGCATCCGCTATATCTCGCTTAGGCATCCTTCCGCATCCCCGCAACTCACATCCGCTCGGACGCAGGGAGGAAGCGGAACGATGCAGAACAGATGCAGAACGGATGCCAAGCAGAAACAAAGCGTTTAAAACGGAAAAAACGTTTGCAGAGGGGACCTATCTCGGATATTAAGGATGTCTACAGGATGCCAAGAGGACGCCTAGAGGATGCAAAGGGACACTTATACTGCCTATAAAAAGGCGGTAGCAACACATCTGGATCTCACTTTCAGAACAGCAGCCCTGCGCGTGCGGACCTCTGCAGCCTTCATCTGACTCTTCCTCTTCCACAGCATCCAGTCATGTCCCACCGTGGATCGTAACACAGTCCTTTTGGCAGCCACCATCCTTCTGCAAACAGTGGAAAGCCATCTACAGGCTCTGTTGAACTCTACTACGGAAGAAAAAAGGAGGCGGCCAAGAAGCGTCTGGGTCGAAGGATGGATCGGGAGAAGAGCAGAGGACGGGACTGTCAAACAAGCTGATGGTGGAGTTCAGGAGCGAAGACACTCGGGCATTCCAGAACTTCATGAGGATGCCTCCAGCCATGTTTGACGAACTTGTGCAGCGGCTGACACCCAGGTTGACCAAGACAAACACCAACTTCCGGCCAGCCTGGAACCTGGGCACAAGGTGCACTCACTCTGCGCCACCTGGCCTCAGGGACCACCTACAGGAGCATGCAGTACGGCTGGAGGGTGCCACCAGCACCATCAGCATTGTGGTCAGAGAAGTGGTGCAGGTCATCATTCAAAAGAATACAAGGAGAGCTCCTCCAGTGCCTCCACTGAAGAAGGATGGAAGAAAGTTGCAGAGCAGTGGTATCAGAGGTGGAACTTCCCACACAACCGTTGGAGTCATCGCATGGCAAGCAGTGGCCTGCAAAAGCGCCAGCCAACTCAGGGTCTCCAATTATTTCAACTACAAGGGCTTCTTCAGCATCTCCTCTTCGCCATGGTTGATGCTGACTAAAAGTTCATGTACATCGATGCTTCAGGCAGTGGCTCATCTTCAGATGCCCAAGTATACAATGCCGGTCACCTCAAGGAGGAGCTGGAATGCAACCTCATCGTGGGCTTCCCAAGATCCAGACCCACTGCCCATGACACGCAAAAATGTGCCCTACTTCATCGTGGGGATGACGCCTTCTCCCTCAGAACCCCACTCATAAGCCCTACACTCCAAATACCTCACCCGTGAAGAGAGGATCTTCAACTACAGGTTGTCCAGGGCAAGGCGGGTGGTGGAGAATGCCTTTGGCATCCTGGCCAACAGGTTCCAGGTACTTCTCACCACCATGCAGCATCACCCACAGACCGCAGGAGGATCGTGGAAGCTTGCTGCATCCGGCAATCTCATGCGCACCCCTACCCAGTCTTGCAGAACAGGCTCGTGGACCCCAGCAAGGCAATGGGGACATGGAGCCTGTGGAATGGAGCAAGGCGAAACCTGATAGACACTTCAGAATGTGCAAGGCCCCAACAGAGCTCACATGCAAGGGAAGAAGCAGTGCACCTCCGAGACCACTGCGTGCAACTCCCCAGCTGGAAAGCAGTGGAGTGGCAAGACAGGATGATAGATGATTAGATGGGTGCTTTCCTTCAGCCTGTCTCATCACACTGATGAGATTGGGGCCTATGTATGTTGAGTGGCCTACAAATGAACAGGGCATTTAATAAAAGAGTTGTGTTTATGTTACAATGTGTGGATGATTTGATTATATGTATTAATAATAAAGGGCCATAGGTGTGGCACCTGGGAGAAGTGGGACCATACAGTCCCACTATGCTTGCACTGGAAGGTTTATTTCCTTTTTTTTAATCGCCACAGCTATTACCCCACCCCAAAGGTATCCCTGCCCATTCCCCACAAGGTAGCCCCTGCCCATCCCACAGCCTCTCTTAACCCATCCCACAAGCATGCAAAGCTTAAACCATTTCTAAAAAAGTTTCCCAGCAAAGACTTATTAAAAAAAAAGAAATGAAGCAAGTGTGTGAAATCAAAATAAATAGACTTTATTAACAACAAGCTATAAAGACAAAAATATGTCTCTTGGTACTCCTCTGGGTCGCTCAGTCCCCAGGGGTGAAGGGTGCAGGTGTGTGGAGGTGGCTGGTGCTGGAGTGCGTTGTCATCCAGCTCCTCCAGAACAGAAGCAGCCAAGAAGCCGCCAGCCCCAGAAGAGCGATGCCCGTGCTGCCAGAAGCCCAGGCAGAAAAGCAGAGTGAGGGCCAGAGCGGGGATGGGTATCCCGGTCCTTCTGCAAGGCTGGCAGCAGATGCTGAGGCTTTTCTGTGCTTCAGCATGGTTGTGGGGTTGCTGGCTTGCAGGGGAAGGCTCGGCAGGAAGCCCAAGGCGCAGGAAGGCTGGCAGGTGAGGCAGGCACTAAGGCTGGCAGGAGGCTGGCAGGCAGGCAGGCACCAAGGCTGGCAGGAAGGGCTGGCAGGAAGGCTGGCAGGAAGGCTGCGAGGGAAGGCAGGCACCGAAAGGCTGGCCAGGTAAGGCTCGCAGCAGGCAGGCACCAAAGGCTAGCGGCAGCGCATGAAAACCAAGGCTGGGCAGCAGGCAGGCAAGCAAGGCTGGCCAGGCAGCAAGGCTGGCAGGCCATAGGCTGGCAAGGCAGACATGCAGGCAGACATGCAGGCCAGGAACAGGCAAAGGCCGAGTCGTGTGTCTGGCAGCAGGTCTTCCTCTGAATGGCAAACCTGCTTCCGAGCTGCTTCGTTATATCCGTGGGCTTGCGCAATGCATCCCCCCGCACATGCCAATTAACACCAGGCAATTCGTTAGGCTTTTCCGCTGTGCATTCGCTAGGCTCTGCGTGTGCATCCGCGTTCATCCGCTGTGCATCTGTTCTGCATCCGCTGTATCCGTTCCGCATCCGCTTTGCGTTTGAAGACCCCCCCGGAAAGCCCTGGCAGATGTGCGAATCCGCTCCCAATCTGCTTCCTCCACTAGGCTTCCGTTCCCATTCCGCTTTCCATCCGCCCTGCAATCCTCCCCGCGTCCATGTGTAATTCCGCTCCATTAATGCAAATTTTTGCCCCTTTTGAGAGCGGATAAGCAAACGGATGGAAACATTTTGCTCGGTCCTTTGTATCCGTTTTGCATCCGTTGGGCAGTGTGACAGGGCCTTAAGACAAGAAAAAACCATCCAGAGTTCACAGAAGCCCATTGCTGGAGTCAGAAACCTTTTTGTAAGATTTTTTTTGCTTCTATTAGTAGGATATTGAAGAAAATGGGGCTTGTATTTTTTTTAAAAATTTTGTAGACTTTTATACTCCTGATACTTTATGAAGTTTCTTTCAGAGAGATTATATACAGTATTAGAAATGCTTTTGAAATACACTCTTAAAAGATCATAGCCACTATACTAGACATTTGTGGAATATTTATTTTTAAAAGCACGCTTCAATTTCTGAGAACATCTGAGAAGTGTCACAAAATGGACAACCACACACATTAAGTCTTCTTGGAGCTAAGCTCCTCCTTGTGCAATATAACCATGTAGATTTATTGACTCCAGCATAACAATTTGTCATTGCCCACTTCTGCCACTCTTTTGCTTCTTCCTAGTTTACCGCCATTTCATGGTGGTATTCCATCAAAATCTGGACCATGTACACCCTGTCTAGCTTTCAGAACTTAGCTGGAGTTGCCTAGCTGGAGTCAGCAGCCTGGTCAACCAGAAACAGGTAGGCAAAATAAAGGAATTTTGAATGTGAGGTTCCCCAAGGAGCAAGTGGCATATTTCCTTCAAGAGCAGCAAGAATTGAGCTGGTCATACCAACTAGAACTGCAGCCCCCACAGATATGGAAGCTCCACAATAGAGAAAGCTGATCTATCAATAGATCTCTGCTTCTTCCACCAAATGAGGCTGCACCATCTCATTCCCCAAAGCCATGGTTTTTTTTTTTAAATCACAGTTTGGTTCTGGGCAGAAATCACACCTGGCTTTGCATTTGGATCTTGAGGAATGGCGTTCAGAAAATAAGCTAGTTGTATCTCCAGTTTTCAAATTTCTGAGCTTAAGACCATTCTTATGGCACCATCTACTGGCAGAAGAGGGCTACACCCATGTAAAATCTCTACTAGCTACAGCTAGAGAAATTATGCTTAACTTCATAAATACTTCCATCCTTGTGTTTGTACACATACACACATACCGAATAACAGAATAAAAGAGTTGGAAGGGACCCTATAGATCATCTAGTTCAACCTCTCACCCAAACTGGAGATGCCATTTCGGACAAATGGCAGTCCAGTCTCTTCTTGAAAGTTACCAGTGATGAACTTCTGAAGGAAACTTCTGTTCCATTGGTTGATTGTTCTCACTATCAGAATTTTTTTCTTCTTATTTCCAGGTTGAATCTCTCCTTGTTTAGATTTCACCCATTATTCCTTGTCTGGCCTTTAAGTTACCTTAGAAGGTCAATGGAAGGAGAAGGTATGTACTAAATTGCTGACAAATAGCACACATATTCTCTCATATTATGGAACCTATAAAATCTACACTGAGACAAAAATAGAAAATGCTGACTTCACAGATCTTGTCCATTGAAGAAACAAAACAACCACTTCACAAACACATGGCACAACATAGGAGAACAAACCCATCAGGACAAGATTCAGCAGCCCACATGCATTTGAAAGATAAAGGCCACTCTTTGGAAGACAGCAAAGTCCACATTTTGGACAGAGAGGACGACTGTTTGAAAGAGGGGTCAAAGAGGCCATCTATGTCAAAACTGAACAGCCCTCTTTCAACAGAGGGGGAGGGATTGGACATCATGTATCTCCAGTCTACAATATAGTCGTTTCAGCAGTTCCAAGAAGGCTCCACACCCATTTGCACTACTCAGATGATTCTGAGGATACAGACAAACCTCCAAGTGGCCTCAATGCCACTCTAAAAGGATGAAAATGACCAGCTCTCTGCAAGGAATATAAATAATCTTAAACAAGAAGTTGCTTTTGCATTTCTTTAGAGGACTAAGGAACTCCTCTTTAATCCAAGAAAGACATAAAACCATCTTCTCCTATCAAAGGTATTTAATATATTACACACTTAAACATGTCATAAAAATACCATTTATTACTGATAAAGAACATGAGCTAACAAGTTCAAAAAACATTTCAAAGAATGGGGAAAATCATGGGTCAAGATAGCATATTTGTTGTTAGACTCTTCCGTATAAAGAAGGGATTCGACCAACGACCACAAGGGAGACCAGGAAAAAAAACTGTGGTGTTACTTGTGACTGTGCACCATTTTGTGGCCAACTGTGAAGCCAGACCTCACGGGATTGTGATTTGCAACCTTCCTTGCAGGCTCCCACATTGACGTTGTTGGAAGCCAACTGTGATCACGAAAGTGCAAGACACAGCAACCGTTGTACATGAGAGAGTTGCCACAATCATGTGGGGGTGGGGGTGGCGTGGGATAACGTGATGGCTGCAACTGGGGAGGATGGGTTGGACATCACTTTATTCAGCACTGTTGCCGCCATTTTGAACTGTACAAATGGCCGTTAAATCGAGGGTACCTGTTCTACAGCAGCGTTTTCAACCTTCAGTGAAATGACTATTACGGAGTTACAAATTCACATAGAAAGGATCATCACATTTCAAGGTCTGAAAAAAGACAACACATATATGGCTTCGATTTTTAACTCTGCTCACATAGCGGAGACATGTGCAATTGGTTACAGACTACAGCGTGGGTATTTTCAGCATGCCTTCAGCAGAATTCAAGATGGCTGCTTATGTCAACAGTTCCAAGTTCCTCATAAAACCCCCAAACATTCAAGGACAGATAAAGAATTATTTTCTATTTCCTATTGCCCCGACTGCAATTCCATTATTATAGGATTCTGGTGAAATCACACCCTACCTTTAGATTCCTGAGATAAAGACAGTGGTACCAAGCATGGAGATCACCAGCCCTAACCACCTGCTACATCTATGGTGCGAAACTGAATGTGGAGATCTAGGACAGTAATCTGAATTAATTTTTTTTAAAAAAGAGAAGATGGGAAATCTGTTGTGGAATTCACTGCTCACGGTATAAACCAACGAACCCGTCTGGGTTTAGAATTTCTGTTTTAATTGGGTGTGGCAAGCCTTAAAAGAGTGTAAATAATCAAATTAGTGATCCAGTTCATCTACTTACAGTCTCAAAGCTATGCCTAGCAGCCTGGCAGGTCTTTAATCTCTTTCAAATGAAGCAAAATGCAATCCAAATGCTGGTTCTGATAAAGAATTGTAAGAGGAGAAATATACCATTGATCGGTCAATGGTATCGGTCAAGCAATCGTGCTATATTTACAACAGTGGATATACGCAGAGTTTTCCCTGATGCTTGAATTCATAGTTGCATCTGAAATTAGTAACCTCCATTTTTATTTTGCAAGTTAATAAAAATATTCCATTTGTTCCGGTACCATATTCCTAAATCCAGATTCTAAGAGCAGCATATTCCTTGCAAGTGCTACATTCTAAGCAGCCAAAACACACATTGTTTTGTTCTTGTTATGATCCAGGCACAGGCATAGTTTCAGACAAACTGTAGGAAATCCATGAATTCCATGTTTGCAGCTTGGAGGGTTCTTCAGTCTTCAAGCCACAGAAACATGAAGAGCTTCAACTGAAAGGCAACATATTCTTTCAAGAATTTGTATTTGAGGTTTAAAGGCGAAGATGCTACGAGGAAGCCATCTGCACTTAATGGCCTACACAATCCTACGTTGACTTGAAATGGGGAAAAATTCAACTATCAATTTAACCAACAGCAGGATAAACCTTTTGATACAATCCAGCTAGCAATGGTTCTCACATGTTCTGCTACCAGGCTACTATGGGTAGAAAATTTAATTAGGGTATTTAAAAAGTGATACAAGGCTATTGAAATTAAGAGTTTGAGGTGGTTCAAATGACAACTGGACTTCTTCATGTACTTCAGCGGCATCCAAGGGAATTAACTGAGAAATATCCAAGTAAATAGTTTTGAGGCATTCTTTTCTGCATCTCTGATTCTTCAGGGAAGACATCTTGACGGGTTGAATGATCACAGCTGGCCACAGTCGGTAATGACTATCTTCTTTGAAGTCTTTCCACTCTTTGACCCAAAGCTTTCGATTTTCTTCACAACGTCCATTCCTTCTTTGACCTGGCCAAACACAACATGCTTTCCATCCAGCCTGCAATACAAACAAAATAACAGACAAATAACAGAATATCAGAATTACAGAGCTTGAAGGGACTTTGGAGGTCTTCTAGTCTAGTCCCCTGCTCAAGCAGAAGACCCTATATCATTTCAAATTGATTGACCAAACTTTTCTGAAAAACCTCCAGTGATGAAGTACCTACAACTTCTGGAGGCAACTTCTGTTAATTGTCCTCACTGTTCGGAAGTTTCTCCTTAATACCAGGTTGTTTCTCTCCTTGATTAATTTCCACCCATTGCTTCTTCTCCTGCCTTAGGGTGCTTTAGAAAATAGGTTGATCCTCTTTTCCTTGTGGCAACCTCTTAGATATTGGAAGACTGCTATCATATGCACCCCAGTTCTTTCTTTCACTAGACTAAACATATCCAATTCCTGCAACAATTCTTCATATAGTTAATGTTGATGTTTAAAGCACTGTGAAGCTACTTCTGTGACAGCATATTAAAATTTTTAAAATGATCCACTAAAAGAAAACCTTTGTAACTTACGTTCCTGATTTTTTTTAAAAAAACAACTATTCCCCACATGATAAAAGCTGAACTAAAATGGGTTAAGAAAGTTTGACCACACTTGGCAGCATGCTAGAATTAGCAAGCCTCATTCAGAAAGCAGTGATATATAACATGGTTTGGAACAGCACAGCAAATGGAAGCCTCTTCAAAATAGGATGGTAGTTATTGCTTGTAAAAGAAAATTTAAAAAGTGTAATTCTAGCAAAGATGCATTATTGTTCATTTACAGCACCACAGATCCCTAGAGGCTGTCCTTAAGAAAGTTTTACATTCAATGTAAAGCAAGCAAATTCAGCTCTTTGTTTGGGATACAGGCTGGCAAATCCTCAGAAAAAAATATTATTCTCTCCTGCTATCTCCCAAGCAGCCTTATTCATTTTTAATCCAGCATTCAAACTCCAAAAGTTGCAGTTGGATAGATTCAAAAATCCCATTAGCTAGGCCTGTAATTTTAGGGTGTACTGCTTTTGAAGAATGGAAAGTTAGTTTAATCACCATAATTATCATTATCAACTGAATTATTCTTCGTGAATTGGACTTTTTCTACCATTTCCCGGAAAATACCACCTACCCTGAAAGTTTAGTCCTAGCTTGATTTTTACACGTGCACCAGATATAAGCTCTACCCCCAAAATAAGCCCTAATTAGGATCCCACCCACTCCAGAGTGGACGGGTAAAAATTAAGCTAGGGTGGGGATGTGGTGGTGGTGGAGCTGCCCTTCTACTTACCTTTGCACAGTTGTAGCCAGGCCTTGCATACCGCAACACCTACCTCGCCGGCTCATTTCTTCTGCAGCTGGCAAGGCTTTCCTGAAGGCCTCTGGAGCTGATAGCAAAGTTCTAGATCGATCCAGAGCTCTGTTATGGGATGCAGAGGCCTTCAGGAAAGCCTTGCTGGCCATAGAAGAAGTTCTTGTAGGCCTCTGACAGTGAAAAGGAGGCCAGGGGCATTGCACAGAAATGAGGTTAGAGTGATCAGAGCTTCCTCCAACACCACATTCAAAACACAAAGTCATTTGTTTATCTTGTCCCAACAATATTTTCCTAGAATGGGCAGAAACTGACAGCAACTTTGAGTTTTAAAATTGAGTACAGGTAGTCCTCGCCGTACGACCACAACGGAGTCCAACATTTACGTTGCTAAGTGAGACATTTGTTAACTGAGGTTTTTTTTGGTGTAAACCATTGTAACTTCGAACAGTCGCTAAATGAACTGTTGCTAAGTTGAGGACTACCTGTAGTTAAGGGTGAGAAGGCAAGAGATCTCTCTCATGCTTTGCTTTGTTTTCACTTCAGGGTAACTTTTTTACCGACTTGCTCTGCCCCAGATGTGCCAAGCTAAAACTCCCACCATAGCTACTGTTTGCAGACAAATTGAAAGATTGGGAGAAAGAGCAGAAGTATTTTAAAAATTAAGATCGGTCCTAGAAAAGAGGGACAAACTCTGAACTTTGGTAGGAAGGCTAACTGAGAGGCAGAATCGTCAGAAAAAAAATGCCTTTACAATGGAAAGTTGAAATGTTGACAGAGCTTAAAGTCTGGCCAGCAGGGCAATCCCTCTAGTTGAGCAACCAAAATCAAAGATAACTTGATGGACAGTAGAGTTCTATTGAACACCAAGAATAATTTTAAAAAAGAAATAAAAAGGCTCAGATTTCACCACCACAACCTCAAATCTGTAGCTTTTCTTTGCAGCAACTCCATAGATATCGGAAGACTGCTATCCTGTCACCCCCGGTGTTGTGGCCTAACAGCGGCCAGCAGAGCCGGCAGCAGATTCAGACAGTAAGGAGATTGGGGAGGAACATGGGCCAGTCCTGGAGTCTGGGGAAGGTTCTGTGTCAGAGGCAGAGATAGGAACAGGGCTGTCTGAAAGTTATCATCTGGCTTCAGAGTCAGAGATCAGTGGGGAAGAAGAACAGCTGGAGCCTGTTCCCAGTATGCACATGCGCAGAGTTGCCAGAAGAAGGGAATAGCTGAGGAACAAGGGCCAACTTGGAAGTAAAGCCACAGGTGGACAATGAATGGCCCCTCCCATAAGGAATAAAAGAGGAACAAAAGGGGAGAGGGTTTTGCAGGAGACAATTAGTTCATTCTAGCATGCTTGCCAAGTATTGTGGTGTCTGAAAGATATTGGCCTGGCCCCTCTCCAAGTCTGATAAAGGTTTGTAATTGGGAACTATCTTGAAAGACTGTTGGCTGGGACTTTGTTGGAGAGGAAATTCATTGTAANGATAAAGGTTTGTAATTGGGAACTATCTTGAAAGACTGTTGGCTGGGACTTTGTTGGAGAGGAAATTCATTGTAAATCAAATAAAAGGGATTTATTGGGACAAGAACTTAGCTTCATGATGTTGGGGAAGCCTAGGTCAGAATACCTGGTCCTTCTTCTCATTAAATTAAACACACCCGATTTCTACAACCATTCTTTATATCTTTTAGTCTCCAGGCCTTTGATCATCTTAGTTGCTTCTTCTCTGCACTTTTTCCAAAGTCTCAACATCTTTTTTTGTAATGTGGTGAGCAAAACAAGATGTGGTGCGGTCTTATTAAGGTTTTATGTAGGGTCTAATTGAAAGAGATTTTGGGCATGAAAAAGTTTGGAATTAGTTTTGGAATATTGGAAGACTGCTATCCTAACATCCTTGGTCCTTCTTTTCATTAAACTAGACACACCCAATTCCTACAATTGTTCTTCCTATATTATAGCTTCTGGGCCTCTAATCATCTTAATTGCTCTTAACAGAATAACAGAGTAGGAAGGGACATTGTCAGTCATCTAGTCCAACCCCCCCGCCCAAGCAGGAGACTCTGCACCATTTCTGACCGATGGCCCTCGAGTCTCTTCTTCAAAGCCTCCAGTGATGAAGCCCCCACAACTTCTGAAGGCAAGCCATTCCATGGGTTGAAGGCAAGTTTGTTCCATCTTCTCTGAACTCTTTCCAAAATCTCAACACCTTTTTTTGGGATTGGGGGTGACCAAAACTGGATGCCATATTCTAAGTGTCAATCAATCGAATTGAATACATGAAGAATACCCTGAGTTGCATTTTATGCATTCCTCAATACTTACCAATCTGTTCTGGCCGTGCAAATGAAGAACTGAGATCCGTTTGTGTTGGGGCCGGCATTGGCCATTGAGAGGACACCTGCAAGAAACAAGAGGGAGATTTAGCTTTGCTAAACAAAAGCCGAGAACAGCCGTTCGCAGAGAGAGGTTTTCGCACGAAGCCTCTTCTTTGGTGGGGTTTTTTGTTTTTTTTGGGGGGTGGGGGGGAGTTTGCATTCAAGCTTAGGTAATGATATTCCCCAAGTCACAATGCAACCCGTTGTTGGGCTAAAACTCACAAACATTTCCTAGAAGAATCAGATCGTAGCATTTGTCTGAGAAGCTTCACAAGAGGAACCAATTAATTTTCTCTTTTATGCCAGAATCCAGCACCCCTTCTTTTCTTTTCTTTTTTCTTCTTTTCTTTCTCTCCCCTTTCTCTCTTTTTCCTTCTTTTTTTTCCCTCTCTTTTTTCTTTCTCTTTCCTTTTTCTCTTTCTCTTTCTTTCCTTTCTTTCTTTCTCTTTCTCTTTCCCTTCCTTCCTTCATCTTTCTCTCTTTCTCTCTCTCTCTTTCTTTTTCTCTCCCTTCTTTAAATGTAAGAATAATCTACCCATTTGCCCTTAGGA
Source organism: Laticauda laticaudata (assembly GCA_004320025.1). NCBI lineage: Eukaryota > Metazoa > Chordata > Lepidosauria > Squamata > Elapidae > Laticauda > Laticauda laticaudata. The sequence continues at coordinate 94,827 of BHFT01028479.1, forward strand.
ATACAAAATATGAACTCCCAAATTTAGATTGGCAAAAACCACCCACAGGACTTGTCAACGTGCCACCTTTTAAAAGTTATGAAGTCCATATTCCATCAGTCAACATCTAAAACCTTTGGTAAAGATCAATTGCATGTAAGAGTTTTAGATATCAATCATCTGATTAATAGTCTGGAATCATATGATAAGAATCATATCTCTAATGGGATAAAATGAACACCTGATGTGGTATTTCCTTGCAAATACATGAGAATAGATACCGGTGTTAGTCAAGTTTAGTGTTTTAAAAAGTGAACGAGGACTTTAGTCTATTCTTGAAAATCAATGGATAACCAGGGTTAATATTTTTCTTATTTTGCCTCTTTATATTCCTTGAGTATTTTATGGCTGTTTATATATAGGAACTATAAGATACTCAAGGCAGCAAGAATTGGAGCAGTAAATCGAATAAATAAATTGCAGTTTATAAATTGCAAGAAAAAAATTGCAATAAATAAACTGATGACCTATATCAAGACAAAGGAGAGCCAGCTGTTGTTCTTTTGACTGACCCAACATGGAAATTTTAAGTACAATTTAAAATATAACAATAATCTGAAACATGGTTTATTTTATTTCAATAAAAATTTTTCAATAAGCAACTGAACTTTCAGGTTTTTCTATGAAGGTTTTTTCTTTTAAGACATTTTGCTTCTCATCCAAGAAGTTTCTTCAGCTCTGACTGGATGGTATGGAATGGAAGGATTTATACTCCTTGCAGACAGCTGGTCATTTGCATCATCCAGTCAGAGCCAAAGAAGCTTCTTGGATGAGAAGCAAAACGTCTTAAAAGAAAAAAACAAAGAAAATTCAGTTGCCTCCTGAAAAAAGTACCTTTGAGAATCTCCTTAGACATTTAGTGGTTTATTTTAGTTATAACTTACAAGGTGGCATAGACAGAGAAAGATTTGTCCTCACTGATTCTTACAACAGGCCATCAGGTACGTTGAACTAAAAACAGAGGCCAACTTTCCCCACAAGATCTAAATTTTAAATTCAGTCCCTAATGTCCTACTCATCTTCATTCCAGTGCATGAATAATTACAGTTAAAAAAGAAAGGTTTTTTTCTTCTTTTGGGGAGAGAAGTTGCCAAAAAATGCACTTCTGCTTCATTAAACTTGCACAGTACCCTTCAGGTCTCAGCAATCAATGGATTCCAGAAAACTTTGAAAACTCAAAAGCAGATCTTGCGAGAAAACTTTAAAATGGATCTTAAGGGGAATTTGCCCAATCAAATTCTTCCAGTGATATTTCCCTCCACAAAACCTCACCTTAATCTAGGCTTCATTTCCTGCCCCTCTGTATCTTAATCTTGACAAGTATTGATTTCAAATCAAACAAGTTAAAAAATAGAAAGTTGCATGTTGCTTTTGCATATAACCGCAGTAGTAAACATTGGCGTTAAGTTTTCATTTATCTTAAAGTGATACCTGAATCTGTTTCAGAAGTTCACCATTATTAAAACAGACATTGATGTAGAGGGCATGAAACACACTGTGAAGGTCTTCTTAAATGGATTTATTGCTAATCATGTTTATGCCCAAGGATCTTTTAATCTAAGAGTTAATACTTGATTGGAGTTAGAAAAAGATCAAGGGAATTCAAGGGGGGTTGGATTCATTTTGCTTGTGACTGCGCAGGGATTCTGGGCTGATCCCTCTTTTGACTCCCTCCCCAGGTTCTGCCACTCCTTCTTTTACATCTGGTCTCAGAACTGACTCTCTAGGCAATGAAATCAATTCTGAGACTTCAGCTCTATAACAAATACACGCCGGCATTCAGACAGATGGATGGGAAAACTTGCTTACCGGGTCCAACGTGTTTAAGAATGAAATTTTCATCCGGAAAGCGACTGCCATATATAGATTTTCCTCCTGTACCATTGTGATTAGTAAAGTCACCAGCCTGGGAAGGAAAAAAAAAAACATGTTTGTGTCAAACTACATACCCTGCCCACAAAAGTGTATGGCTTTCCCAGTTGCCATGTATGGTTGTGAAAGTTGGACCATAAGGAAGGCTGAGCGCCAAAGAATGGAGAGCTTTGAACTCTGGGGTTGGAGGAGAAGACTCTTGCAAGTCCCTTGGCCTGCAAGGCCATCCATGTGGTCAGTCCTACAGGAGATCAACCCTGACTGCTCTTTAGGAGGCCAGATCCTGAAGATGAACCCCAAAGACTTTGTGGCCATCTCATGAGAAGGAAGGACTCCCTGGAGAAGAGCTGAATGCTGGGAACGATGGAGGGTCAAAGAAGAAGAAGGGGACGGCAGAGAAGAAGAGGGATGGATGGAATCATTGAAGCAGTCAGCTTGAGTTTAAATGGACTCCAGAAGATGGTAGAGGACAGGAAGGCCTGGAGGAATGTTGTCCATGGCATCACGATGGGACGGACATGACTTTGCAACCAACGACACAACAATTAAAGAATAGCAATCCTAGCAGACTGAAATTTCCAGCAATTGGATTACTTTTATGTTTATAGCAAAATAGTTGCCAAAGGAGTAGATAAAGAAGTACAACTACCATAGGTAACCCATTTAATACTGTTTATCCCACTTTTCTTTGAAATACATACCAGGTACTAACCTGATATTTTAAAATACCATACAGGTTGTCCTTGACTTACAACAGTTCATTTAATAACCATTCAAAGTTACAACACAGGAAGAAGTGATTTGTGGCTGTTTTTCACACTTATGACCATTGCAGCATCCCTGTGGACACGTGATCAAAATTCACATGCTTAGCAACTGATTTGTATTTTATAACGGTCACAATGTCCTGAGGTCATGGGGTCCCCTTTTGTGACCTTCAGACAATGGGGAAGGCAGATTCCCTTAAAAGCAACTGTGCTACTAGCTTAACAACTGTGATGAAAAATGTCGTAAAATGGGGCAAAGCTGCTCTTAACAAATGTCTCGTTTAACAACAGAAATGTTGGGCTCAATTGTGCATGTAAAACTTGGAAGATGGAATTAGTTGCAAAGAGTGAGAAAAGCCAACACTTCATCCTTGGCCTGAATCTAGGCAGAGCTAGGAAATTCTTAGGAATAAGTAACCCCAGGAAACGGAATCAAAAGTACCATCAGCTCACTTTTGTGTGGTTGCTAGCCTGGATTCCGAGGAAGTTACACCTCAAACATGCATAAGTCTTGTTTGAAGTCAGACAGACTCACAAAGCCACTTGGCACTCTTTGGAATATTTAAATGTTAGATATTTTAATCCTGAGCTTTTTTTCAGTTTAATCCTACCTAGCACTTTGAATTGCACCCAGAGTAAATTGGTATAACCAGGGTGACAGGAAGAAGAGAGGTTAATGGACTTCTATATTTCAGAAGCATCTTATTATACGACAATTTTCCCAAAAAGATAAAAAGGAGATATGTAACTAACTAACTTGTAGGGAGCTACAAACGGTCTTTCTTCTTTAGTTAAGCAAGTCCTGTTTTAATCCCTGCTGTCTACTTTTATTGAAAGTGAAAACAGTTGGTCTCACATGTCTAAGAATTCTGCCACCATCGCTGCAGATTAGAGGTAGCTACGAGCAGCTGAGAGATTAGAAATGAAGAATATGTAGAGTCACACCTACTCCAAACTGAATGAATAAAACCTTCGTTCAGGATAGAGCTGGAAAGGACCTTGGAGGTCTTCTAGTCCAACCCCTTGCTCAAGCAGGAGACCTGTATCATTTCAAATTGATAGTCCAGTCTCTTCTTAAAAATCTCCAGTGATGAAGTACCGACAACTTCTGGAGGGAAGCTGTTCCATTGTTTTCACCCCGAAGAAATTTCTCCTTAATTCCAGGTTTCTTCTCTCCTTGATTCATTTCCATCCATTGTTTCTTGTCCTGCCTTCTGGTGCTTTGGAAAATAGGTTGGCCCCCCCCCCCTCTTCTTTGAGGCAGCCCCTCAAATACTGGAATATTGCTATCATGTCACCCCCTACTTCTTTTCTCTAGACTGGCCAAACTCAAATCCTGCCACCGTTCTTCATATGTTTTTGTCTCCAGGCCTTTAATCAGTTGTTCTTCTCTACATTTTTTTCCAAAGTCTCAACCTCTTTTTTGTAATGTGGTGACCAAAACAGAATGTGTGTGGTCTTACTAAGGTTTATGTAGGATCCAACTGAAAGAGATTTTATGCATGGGAAAAACAATTAGGAACATGAGGAAAATCAAACTGACAAAAGATCTTTTACTTGAGCTTCCTGACAGTGACAACAATTAACCAGTGGAATATCTGGCCTCCAGAGGTTGTGAATTCTCCAACACTGGAGGTTTTTAAGAAGAGGTTGGACAGCCATTTGTCTGAAGTGGTATAGGGTTTTTTTTCCTGAGCAGGGGGCTGGACTGGAAGACCTCCAAGGGTTATTCTATTCTATTCTATTCTATTCTATTCTAGCCTATTCCTCTCTTCTCTTCTTCTCTCTTCTATTCTCTCTTTACTTCTCTTCTCTCCTATCCTGCATTCTATCCTATCCTATCCTATCCTATCCTATCCTATCCTATCCTATCCTATCCTATCCTACTTTATTCTATTCCTTATTCTACTCTACTCCTAATCCATATTCTACTCTACTCCTAATCCATATTCTATTCTATTCTACTCTTTCCCATACATTTAATAATTTCCTTTTTTAAAAAACCATACAATTTATTGACTTTTAGAAGGGCTGCTCAACTCAATGAGAATCTTTGGAATGGTTCAAGGATATCATACTGAAGAGTGCTAGAAGGATGTTTAATTCATTAGACCAGGGATCAACAAACTTGACAGCTTTAAGACTTGTGGACTTCAACTCCCAGAATTCCTCCTCCAGTCATGTTAGCTCAGGAATTCTNCAGCTTTAAGACTTGTGGACTTCAACTCCCAGAATTCCTCCTCCAGTCATGTTAGCTCAGGAATTCTGAGAGTTGAAGTCCACAAGTCTGAACTTGCCATGTTTGAAGACCCTTGCATTAGACCTTCCTTCCTCCAACTTGGGAACTTTCTCCAGATGGAGGCGTAAACAAGCATCCCTAATTCATAGCAGGCGGTCCATTGGCTTAGTGAATGATTTATGGGAGTCGACAACAAATTTTGGGAAGCTGGAATTGCATAGGGATTGGCTTCAAAGTTCCGGACATCAACTTAACGCATTATGTGCAAAAGCTGTCTCATTTTGAAAACTTAACATGCCTGGAGCACACCTCTCAATTTAGCAAGGCTGACAGATCAAAACCTTGCACCTTGAATTGTTTTAATTAGCTCTGTCACACCAGAGCTTAAATGTGAACTGTGGAATGATAGACACTATTGTTACAGCTCCTTATTAATACACACTTAAATGCAACTTACTTTTAAGTGGCAATAATTCAGGTGACAGTGCTATTTAGAAAGCCTGACAACAGAATTCAAATATATCCAGAATGTGGGATGTATCATACATTTCCACTGGACCACTGATTGTATTTCCAAGTGAGGTCATTTATGAATTATCTAAGCTCATGTGAAGTTATTTAGAGAATAGAATAGAATAGAAAACAGAATAGAATAGAAAATAGATTAAAAGCATAGAGAATAGAATACAGTAGAATAAAAAATAGAATAGAGAATAGAATAGAACAGAAAATAGAATAGAATAGAGAATAGAATATAATAGAATAGAAAATAGAATTGAATAGAATAGAGAATAGAATACAAATAGAGAATAGAACAGAGTAGAAGAATAGAGAGTACAATAGAAAATAGAATAGAATAGAAAATAGAACAGAACAGAAAATAGAATAGAATAGAAATAGAGAATGGAATAGAGTAGAATAGAATAGAAAATAGAATAGAAAACAGAATAGAGTAGAATAGAGAATAAAATAGAAAAGAACAGAAAACAGAATAGAGAATAGAATAGAATAACAGAATTGGAAGGCACCTTGGAGATCTTCTAGTCCAACCCCTTGTTCAGGCAGGAAAACCTATATCATTTCAAACAAATGGTTACTCAATCTCTTCTTAAAAACCTCCAGTGTTTTTCAGGTCTACAAAACTGATTTATATTTGTATACAGATAGTCCTTGATTTACAATTATTCATCTAGTGATTGTTCGGTACCGAAAAAAAAAAGTTACTTATGGCCTCCCCAATGGTCATGTGATCAAAATCTGGATGCTTGGAAACTGGCATGTACTTATGACGGTTGCAGCGTCCCGGGGGGCAAGGAATAATGGATGGAAACGGATCAAGGAGAGAGTTTCAACCTGGAAATAAGGAGGAATTTTCTGACAGTGAGAAGAATCAACCCATGGAACAGAAGTTGCCCTTGGAGGTTGTGTCAGCACCATCACTAAAGACTTTCAAGAAGAAATTGGACTGCCATCGGTCAGAAATGGGGTAGAGTCTTCTGCTTAGGCGGGGGGTTGGACTAGATGACTTCCAAGGTCCCTTCCAACTGTTCATCTGAACCTTTATTTATTTGAACCTTTATTTCAACCCGAACTGTTCATCTGAACCTTTATTTATAAGGTGCCTTTCGCTCTATTGCAATAAAGTCATTTGTCTTTTTCACAATTAACTTTGCAAAAATGGACATTTGGGTTTTTTTTATTACCTGGCACATGAACGAAGGGATCACTCGATGGAAGGTGGATCCTTTGTACCCAAAGCCCTTTTCTCCAGTGCACAAAACTCTGAAGTTTTCTAAGGGGAGTAAGGAAAAAAAAGAGAGAGAGCAACTCTTATTACTACTAAGGAAAGAAATCCCAGTGGTGTGATAATGCAGGCAATAATACATGGCAAGGGCTGCAGAAGCCTCTAGTAACAAAATATAAGTAGTCCTTGTTTAGTGACTGCTTTCTTTAGTGACTGTTCCCGGTTACCACAGGGATTTAAAAAAGTTCACTTGGTGGCCAATTGTTTTAGAAGCTTCTAGAGCCTCTAAATGTGGGACGTGGTGGCTCAGGGGTCAAGACGCTGAACTTGTCGATCAGAAAGTTCAGCAGTTCGAATCCCCAGCACTGTATAATGGAGTGAGCTCCCATTACTTGTCCCAGCTTCTGCCACCCTAGCAGTTCGAAAGCAGGTAAAAAATGCAAGTAGGCAAATAAGGACCCCTTAGTTGGGAAGCGAAGAGCGTTCCGTGCGCCTCTGGTGTTTAGTCATGCCAGCCACATGACCATGGAGAGGTCTTCGGACAGCGCTGGCTCTTCGGCTTTGTAACAGAGATGACTAGCACCCCCTAGAGCCGGAAATGACTGGCATATATGTGCAAAGGGGAACCTTTACCTTTTATCTTTAAAGCAAAGGAGAACTGGAGTGGGATCATAAATACAGCGAAGCAAACACAGCACTTTCCGACTGAAGTCACTAAACAAGGACCCACCTGTATAGCACTAAAGCGGTCTGTAGAATCACAGGCTAAACACATTCATCTGTTCCCCCCACACTTGCACCTAAATAGAGTCACAGATAGGGTGCTAAAACAGCCTTTTACACTCTTCTTTTGGCTCTTTTCAATTGCCGAGAGCTGCGTTATCTGAAATGCACAGGGTGCAGGACGCTTTTTAACATGCAGGAAAAAGCAACCACCTGTATGAAAAGAAGTCCAGAAGCTGGTGTGTGCAGGTCACGCCAGCAAGACCGTTTGCATGATCTGACAGACTGTTTTCTGGGACACTAAAACCCAGAAATGCTCTGCTCTGAATGGCAGGCAAGCTACAACCTGAAATCACCAAGTCAAATGTTGGGCAATGTTTTAGCCTTCTCTGTAACAGCAAAGAAACCCCCTGCTTCCTCTTGTCACTTCCTGGTTTCTCTGCCTTCGCCCTTCTGCTTTAAAAAAAAAACAAAAAACTTTTGGGACTTTGTAAATATTACCACAGGCTGCCTAGGGTTGACAGACAAGGTCACTTTGGGCTAAGATTAATCCTTTTACAACTCAGATGGATGTACTGGCCCAACATGACCATCAAGAAGCAAAAGTCCTGGGTATAACATCATCTATGAATGAATGAATGAATGAATGAATGAATGAATCTATCTATCTATCTATCTATCTATCTATCTATCTATCTATCTATCTATCTATCTATCTATCTATTATCTTTCTACAGATCATCCAGCAAACATCTATCAATCTACTATCAATTTACTATCCTGTATCTTCTATCATCTCTCTGTCTATCTTCTATCAATCAACCATCTATCAACCATCTATCAATCATCCATCTATCAATCATTTATCAGTTTACTATCCTCTATCATCCATCATCTATCTCTATCTTCTGTCAATCAACCATCTATCAATCATCTATCAATCTACTATTAATTTACTATCCTCTATCCATCATCTATTTTCTATCTATCAATCTATCAACCATCTATCAATCATCCATCTATCAATCATCTCTTAATTTACCATCCTCTATCATCCATCATTTATCTATCTTCTATCAATCAATCATCTATCAATCATCCATCGATCAATCTATCAATTTACTATCCTCTATCATCCATCATCTATCAATTTATCTCTGTTTGTCTATCATCTATCTAGTCATCTATCTGTCCATCTATCATCCATCATCTTATCCATTCATCCAGAATTTTTCAAGACAATCAAAGTATAAAAAAAGGAAAGAAATAAAAGTGAAAAAACAAAACCCAGAATTATTATTTTTTGCCTCTCTTTGCTATCTTGTTCTTTTCCTCCCCTTTTAAAATATCTTTTTAATCCCCAGATCCATAAATTATCAATTTGGTATTTTTTTCTTTCTGCAAAAAAATATGTCCCTATCAGGCTTCTAGTTCTTCTTCTTTGACAGTTGGGTACCGGATCAATAAACAATTATCTCTGCTTATTTAATCACCTTTATGATTTTAACTAGAGAAGCGGAATCAGAACATCCTAACCCAAGGAGAAGAACTGCATGAAGAACATGCTACAAATAAGAGAGAGGAATTTTGCAGCTTGTGCCTGATGAAAGTATGAAATCGTTATTTAAAAGCATTTCAATTCCCCTTCTTTTTCTTGCTGAGATGCTCTCTGAGCAAATCTTAAAATCATGAAGGAGTTTCTTACCTGCTGTTTTGGGCACCACATCAGCTTTCAGCTGTCAAGAGGAAGAAGAGCATAAAAACACACATTAGCTTCATGAAATATGCACCTGTATTTCAGGAATAAATTATCCAGAGTCGTAACAGTTTAATGGGAGATTGCAAAATAAATTCATACTCTGGAATTAAAAGTCAATTCTAACTCTCCCCTGCTTCAAACGAAACTGTTTTAAACAACCGGTTTCAAGAATATATGATTTTAAAAGGAACTCCTGTGCCAGTTAAAAATGTAGAATCTGAAATATAAAACACGCTAATTTTATTTTATCCAAAATATAAAACACAGCAATTCCATAATTATTTCAGTTGTATTTGCCATGGGGGACAGAAAAGAAGAAAAATTGGTCAAATCATTTTGTATACCAATAATACGTGCAGAATAATCTTAGCTATGATGGGGGTTTTTTGTTTAGATTTGCACTAACACATCATTTCTTCCAGCTGCTCCATTTACACATTACATTTGTAGTTTTCAAGGAATCCTTGACTTACAACTATCCATTTAGTGACTGTTCAAAGTTACAACAGCACTGGGAAAAAAAGTGAGTTAGGATTGTTCCTCACCCTTACAACCGTTGTTAACATCCCCGACGATAACTTGGTCCCCGGTATGTATCTACGACAGTGGCAAGATTTGCTTAACGACTGTCAGGAAAAGGTCATAAAATCAGGGCTGACTCCCTTAATAACTGCCTTGCTTTGCAATGGAGATTTGGACTCCTTTGGGGTCATAACTGGAGGACTACCTGCATACCTAAAGATTCATGATCATCCCAGTTTTCCTATCTAAAGATTCATGATGCATTATTGCTAAAGCCCTAACACGATGTGTTGTGTGCTGTCACACCTTATAAATATATATAAAAGCGAAATACCACTCACAAGCATCATCACAAAATCTCCAGAACCATAAAGCCTACAAACTTGAAATTTGGCACCTATGTTCCTCTTGGCTTCTAGGTGCTCACTAAGAAAGGATTTTTCGAAATGACCATCAGAACATTTAGAGTATTTCCTATATTATTAGTATTATTAACACGCTCTGATGCTAAGGAGTTCTACTCCCCCTCCCCACCTGGAAATAAATCTCTTCCAAATGCAAAACACAAGCAGAGGAGAGGAGTTTCAGTTTCAAAGCACCAAGCAGCTTCAGTACACAACAATTGAGCTAAGCCATACCCAAGCTCCTTGCTGTCTCCTTGCTCACACAGCAAATACTCTTTCACTTTCCAAACAGCCCTCAACTCTCTCACACACTGACAGGATGCTAGCCAGATGAATACCAATGGATGCTGGTAGGCAGAGGCAGAATTTTTCCCCCTTATTTTCCTCCCCCAAAACTAAGCCCGACCACATACTTTCATAGTGAAGCTAGTATCGAGTATCGAGCTAGTATTACATATTAACCCTTATTTATAGGAAAACAGTCAGAAGCAAGTATAAAAAATGCCTAAGTACACATCTTCCCCCCAAACCTTTCTAACACCCAATAATTTTGGGAATTGTGTCATCCAGAGAATAACATCAGGCTGAAGACAATGGCTACAAAGTGTTAATTTCCAAGCTTCAAAGGCGAAGATTTTGCAGGCATGGTAGCATTCTTATTAGTAAAAATAATGGTAAATTTGTCTTACTTAAAATAACCTCTCTAAAACAAACCTCTACAAGTATTGTAGACTTCTACAGGTAGTCCTTGACTTACAACAACAGAACAGAATTAGTATAGAATAGAATTCTTTATTGGCCAAGTCTGATTGGACATACAAACAATTTGTCTTTGGTCCATAAGCTCTCAGTGTACATAAGAAAAAATAAAATAAAATAAAATAAAATAAAATACATTCCTCAAGAATCATAAGATACAACACTTAGTGGTAGTTATAGATTACTAATAAGCAATCAAATCATACTAGGAAACAAATCGAACAATATCAATCGTAGAGATACAAGCAACACGGTTATAGTCATAAGTGGGAGGAGATAAATGACTGTTTGAAGTTACAATGGCACTGAAATAGTGACTTATCACCGCTTTTCACACTTATGACCACTGCAGCATCCCCATTGTTCCGTCCGGAAAAACGCGAGGTAGACCGGGTTCCAACAGTAAAAGTCTTTATTTCAACAGTTAAGTGAAAACCCCTTTGCGTTAAAAGCAAAAAATAGCAGAACAATTTGAATAAATTAACTGACCAAGGGTTTTGGAACCTGTGACCGATGCTAATATGGGAGATCGCCTAATAAGTAACACCGGGTGTTAAACCTGACGGTGTCAGTACGCATCGGCGGAGACTTACTAGGCTGACCACTTACCACCATGCACCTGCCAACAAAGGCCCATACCCTCGGGTGCCAGTTCGTACAACATTTGCCTACACTCACTCGGGGGGAGGAAAATTTTTGCTAAACTAGACTAGCACTAAGCTTTACACATAAAGCTTCCAGCATAGACCCTTTAACGGCGACGGCACACGACAATGGGTGACTCACAAAGGGGCATTCCAAGTGTAACAGACTTCAGTGAGGGATTGTGGCCCCAGGCGTTTTCCAAGCCTCATGGAACGCCCTATTAAATGGAATAAAAGGGGTCGTACCATATTTTTGACCATATCCTAATTTTGGTTAAAGATATTGAGCCAACTAGAAAAAAAGACTTAAGAGAAGTGCTAACAATATTTTAGAGAATCCAGCCTGAAAATTCAAAACAAGAAAAAAATGCTGCTTAATGAACTGATCGCGCTCGAATTTTCTTGGGCTACTTAAATTGACGGGAGGGTATACACCCTCCTGAAAAAAAAAAAGCCAAAGGCATTAAAGACGCACCACAGCCAAAAAACAAAACGGAATGCAGGCATTTTGGGTCTAATAAATTTCTATAACGTATTCCTCCCCCACCACAAGCAACAATAGCATTACACCGTTTGCTGGATAGAAACCTAATTGGACTTGGGTCATAGAGAGCAAAAGAAGCATTCCAGAAATAAAAAAAAAATTATTAACATCAAAACACCATTCTTACCCAGTTTAGCAACACACTTCCATTGACAGATACCTGCGACGCCTCACCGTTTGGAGTCGCGGTGCCATCCTGAGCCTACCAGATTGCCAGATGGGAGAGAGGACCCGTTGCTTATTACTCAAAGACTGTCTAAAACAGAACGTAACTATAGTCAACTAGACAGAGAAGCCCCTGGCAATCATCGCCAAGATGAAACGTTTTCACGAATACCTTTATGGAAAGACATTTTGATTGTAACGGCACAAAAACCATTGCTAGGAATTGGCGGCGAAACAAGCTACACCGAACATTTATCCCGCGGAAATTGACTAGAATGATCCCCAGAATTCTTGCAGCATACTCTTACACATTGACACACTACGACCCAGGAAGCAAATCTCCCATGCAGACGCATTAAGCAGAGCACCGCTGTCGACGACGGAGGAAGAGCCCGACGCCAACAATGACAACCCTGCAAATAGAAACATGCCCTGAACTACCTAATACTGCAAACGATGTTGCCAGAGCCACCCGCAAAGGACCCAGTGACTGCCATGCACATTTAACATGGGTAGGTAAGGCTGGCCGGGAAAACCAAAAAATTGAAAACTTTAAACCTTTCCGGGACCAGACAGCGCCGAAACTCTCAATTCAAAAAGGTTGTTTATTGGGGGTGATCGGGTAGTAATCCCTCCTAAAATACAGACTAGGGTGGGTTGGTATGATTCTATGAAGGCCATCCTGGTGTGCATAAAAATGAAAAGCCTTTGCTAGAAGCTATGTCTGGTGGGCCTGGTTTAGATAAAGATATCGAATATTGGGGGTTGCCATTGCACTAAATGTCCAGAAAACCAGGACCTTCCCCACCACAAGCACCCATAAGGGACTGGGAGACCCCACGAGGCCCCTGGTCTCGGATCCACATTGATTTCGCGGGTCCTACTAGGGGCATAACCTTTTTAATTGTCCGTAGATGCAGTACTCAAATTGGCTGAGGTGTGTAGTAATGTCATCTATGACAACCCGAGGCGGTCATTAAAAACAACAAACTTTTCCCAACCCTGGATTGCTGGACGTCCTAGTGTCCGACAACGGGCCACAATTAACTCCATCCAATTTGAACCAATACCTAGCCTTCCTAGTAACGCCATGCACTGACCGCGCCGGCCCCCCCGGCAGGCAAATTGGTAGGGCGGAGAGAATGGTCAGGGTTTACCAAAGGGTTAGAGAAAATGGACCTTGGGGATGTCCAGGATAAAATCAACCGTCTACTCACCCTCCAACATATCACACCCCACCGTAACCAACAAAAAGCCCAGCGGAATTATTAATGGGAAGAAAACTTAGGTCACCAATTAGATAGGTTCGCACCCAAATTACCACGTTGGAAAAGACCCCCCGACTCCTCCAGCCGTTGCCGGAACATTTGAAATCGGCGACCCTAGTCTACGCAAAAAAATTTACCGGGGGACCCCCTATGCTTCCAGCCACAATCACACAACCACAGGGCCCCGGTCCTACCGACTAACCGTAGACAATAGGCAGGGAATGGAAGCGGCACATAGACCAGCTTCGTCCCGAAACATTGAAAGAAATACAAACGCACAACCACAAAAAATAAAATCGACGAAAAACAAAAACCAAAGAAGGGGGGAAAATCCAAGAAAATAATAAAGAACTTTTAAAAAATTAAACCCAGAACATCTAACCAATCAAAAAGAGCAAAAAGGAAACTTACAGTTAGATGAGGACTTGCGAAAATAATCCAGACAAAAGGGCCAGCCAAGCCAGCTCGACCTGTCCGGAGAAACCAGGAGGGAGCGGCAAAGGCCACCAGCCTGAGAGACTCAAGCGGTAGCAAAAATGGCCGATCACCCTTCCAGCGGTCCATGGAGAAGAGCCGGAGAGACGCAACCCCATCCAAACGGGTTGACATTCCCCAGCGAAAATGAACCGCGCAAGTCCAGTAGAATCCGAAGAGCCCCACCTACCTGCGCGACTACGATCACCACGCTAGGACTAAACAAGGGGGAGGGGTGTTCTGTATAAAATAGTCACTCCAAATCCTCGATTGGTGATTGGCTAGAAAAGCCAGCATTTGGGGATTGTTCCTATCCTAGGGATTGGTTCCAATCCAAAAGAGCTGCCAAAAGGCGGCAAAACCAAGTAACTGTCATTGGGTACAAGCCGGCAGCAAGCCGTATATAAAGGCTGGCCGGCAAGAGCCAAACTGTTCCGT